>MU777036.1:42647-79538 GCA_026770625.1 Nicotiana glauca | reverse complement strand
GTGTGGTATTAAAGTATAAAATATCACATGTACTTAAGGCCAATAAGTCTAAAGTGAAAAATTACACTTCAAATGCACTTAAGGCCAAAAGGTCTAAAGTGCAACAAACGTTTTCCTACACCTAAGGCAAATAAGTTTGAAGTGAAAAATTGCACTTCAGATGCACTTAAGGCCAAATAGTTCTGGAGTGTAACCAATGGTTTCATGCACTTAAGGCTAATAAGTCTGAAGTGAAAAATTGCACTTCATATGCACTTAAGGCCAAAGGTCTAAAGTGCAACAAACTTTTTCTTACGCTTAAGGCCAATAAGTCTAAAGTGAAAAATTGCACTTGAGATGCACTTAAGGCCAAAAGTTTGAAGTGCACTTGAGGCCAAATGGACTGAAATGCAAATTGTCCATAAACAGAAATTTGTTCTTCGAATTTAACAATGTAAAATACGATTTAATACCTAAATCTACTCCAAATATGCTCAAATTTGAAACATAACCTCCAAATATCATAAAAAACAAACCTCAATCATCAATTTGTCAAAACAACAATAAATCTAACTAACCCATTTTGCAATTAAGGAAAAGAAGAAGAAAAAACCCTAAGCAATAGTAAAAAATAAAGCGCCACAACAACTTAGCACTCTATAATATCATTAACTACCTTAAAATATGTTCACAAACACCTTATATAATCACTGTCACCCAAAGAAGAAGAAGAAAGATGAGAAGAAGGCCTAAAGTTGTTTAAAAAGTGAGTACAAATTAAAATAAAAATAAAAAATTGGTACAGGTTAAATAAGGGCGGCCAAATAGGTTGCCATTGCAATTTTTGCAAAGAATCCTTACAGGGCATTTAAATGGTTGGACCAAGATCAATTATAAGCTTCTGGATTCGAGGCCCAAAACAAATTATGAATTTAGTAGCTGAGTGGCTTGAACCGATTGACATGACAAACAACGTTGACGTTCGTTAACATGCATGTCCCCAAATACGTTCAATCTTTGAATTAGACTCCTCATCGTTTTCAAACTACATGTTTCATCCTCTAATTGGTTTCAATAATAGGTTAAGAATTCAAAGTTGTCTCCACACCGAGGCAATAAAAAGATCTCATAACATGTATTATGCTATTTGCCATTTCTAGCTCATCTAACTGGTAGTAAAGATTATTTACGAAGACTTGCTTGTTTTAGATAAACATTGTACCATCACACAGCTTAGAATGACAACTAAGATACCAAATCTGTAACTTGTTACCTTTCTCTGCAATCCTTTCTCTACAAAGCTAAGCACTAGTAATATCCGTTGAAATATTCCAAAAAACAGGTCTACAAAAACACCTAGGTATTTCTATAACTCTCTTTTGTTTTCCCGAGCTTTTCTGAGTCAAGGGTCTATTGAGAACAACATCTCTATCTCGGTAGGGGTAAGGTCTGCGTACCCTAGACCCCCATTATGTGGTATTATACTGGGTACATTGTTTTTTTTTTTCCGAACGAAGGAAAAAGGAATAAAGAATTGAAATATAGAAAAAAGCTGCGTGGAAGACTAGAAACTATACATAGTTTACCTATACTATGTTGGATTTTGCTTTGAAGTTAAGCAGATGCAGATAAGCCCGATTGACAAATTTGAGACACTGGAGGAGCCTCCCAATAAGCTGTCTTCTTCTTCATTTCTGCAAAATTCCTCACACATTGCTCCATTCTTAAATCTTCAACTCGCCTTCTCGCTGCAGCCAGTGTATTACCTGCCACTTCATCAAATAATTTCTGCCACCCGCTCTCCCACTCGGCATGAGCATCACAGAGCTGAAGAGTGTTATTGGCCCAATCGGTCCAGCTCCATCCTTTGTACAGTCTGTTCATTACCAGCCCAACGCAGTGGTCAGTGCATGAAGGTGTGCAAGGCCGGCACTTGGCACCACTTAATGGGCCTGGACTAGAAAGTGCTGCTACTGGAACACCAAAACGGGGTGGTGGAAAATCATAGCTACGATCCGATACAACGCAGAATGGGAGGCGCTTAGTGATGTAGGGAACTTTGTGGATAGTCAGTTGGGCCTTGAATGCGCCCTCTGAGTTGAGGAGATGGTATCCAGCTGAATCCAGCTCAGGAATCAAAGAGAGCCTCGAAAGAGCAACTACAGACGTGTTGTAGTCACCGAGGCCAAAGCGATCATTTAAGCCACCGTAGGATGACCCTGGAGGAACTAGGTAGGCACCTGGAATGAAGTCGTCGGGAGATAGTGGGGCGTTCCAGTAGCCATCAACTCGGGTACGGATTATCCAGTCATAAGTGAAGTTGTTCCGGCGTTGATGGGCTTGAATCATCGTTAAGCAGCCCTCAACTAGGTTGAAATATTGCAGCAAACCCTGCCATACAGAACAGTAAAAATATTTGGAGTTTTGGGAATTAGGAAAAGCCAGTGTAGCTTATTAACATTCAAGCCTAGGGAATATGGGTATAAATGCTTCTTATTTTTCAATTAAGCAGATGTAGATATAGCATTAGTAGCGGACACCTTATGTATGTAAAAACTAACCTTGAATTTGCCTCTGCAACTATGAGCTAAGTGCTAACAAACTCTAAGATTCGCCTCTACAACAATGAGCTAAGTGCTAATGAACGCTAAGAAGCAAGGTTCTATTGTATTATCTCATGAGGTACAACTAAACAATGAACCAGTGATCTATCATATAAAATGGTAAGAAAGATACCCAATTCTACAATAGCAATTTAAGTCCAACCAACGCAGGCAGTAGCACTGCTCCGAATTAGGTAAAGATTGAACTAGAGCAGTACAAGTTGCGCTCGAATTAGGTAAAGCTATACTACCATAAATTTAACATGCTCACATGTCAGATTAATAAACACCATATTTAAGATAAAACCTACTTTTCAAGTTCACTTAACACTTTTAACCTTCATTAATCCGATAAAGGACTATTCGATTGCAAAATCTAATGAAATGGTGAACCATTCAATGGTGCTCCTAGTGAATACTTTCATTTTTCAATTAACAGTTCCCCTTCTCAAGTAACTAACACAGGGATTACGTGTCCTCAAATCCTCAACATTTTCTTATTTCTTCCGAACAAACCTTGGATGGTTTCAGGCTAGAGCCTACAGAATTGGTGAAGAAGCTCAGAAGGTAAACCTATAACAATTTGCACCTGAGATGCCACACCATCCAAACCAAATTTTGCCTACATTTTACCTACCTTCAGTATTATACGTCGTCCCTAACCTTTCTTCACTTTATGGAATCAACATCTGTTTAGGTGCCAGATTCATCACTCTGTGAATATATCATCAGTTAACTCAATTCCAAATTAGTTAGTCTTAGCTATATAAATTGACGAACGCACTCTAATTTCTCAAAGTATTATGAGGATTCATCAAAATTAGACTTTTCTCGACCACGTACTTACTATCTCCCACCAGTAAATCTGCATGTGTTGTAACTCTGCCCACAAAGAATTAGGCGGAAGAGTAAAAATCACTGACTACTATTTTTATCCTGACTGTGATCTTACTGCAATTTCCCTCCTCAACTCGAACATAGAACGGTGGAGTTAGATTTCACCAAAGTATATGAAACCAAATACCAGAACAAGTGTCGACTGCTAACTAACAAGAGCCGCCAGCTACAACTACATTTAACAACCTTCCAAAATTGGCTTTCAAGCTACAACAAATACACCATTAATATCTAATAATTGTTACCATCCTAAAAAACAAAACACTTATGCCACAAAACATTCTCCAATTGGAATCTTCATAAACTAAAGCTAAATTACTAATTAAGCTAAACAAACAAACAAAATTCCGTACATAAAAAACAAACAAAAAACAGAGTTTTTTTTTTTACCTGTATACCATTTGGTGAGTTGCGAGGGCTGAGAACTCGGACCTGAGACTCGGTCATGTTAATTGGTTTGGGCCGGAAAATTTTAACGGCGGAGATTCGCGGAGCGGCCTTTAACAAGGAGAGCTTATAAGCTTTAGAATCAAACGGGCTATGAAGATAAAGATCAGATTTCGGATACTCTATCAGAATCTTCTGGATAATAGAAGGTCCAGTTAGTTCAAATCTACGAGCCCCACCCACTAAACACACTGCAATTCTAGACCGGTCCAACTCCTCCTTCGTCGCCGGTTTATTCAACAAAACCGGCGAAAACAACGGCTCATCATTTCTAGACCGAGTCTCCGCTTGATTCGCAAAAACCGGCGGGAGTAAGCTAGACCGGTTCAGCAAAGAGTTAGGAGGAAGAGGGACATTATTGTTGAAAACGGATTTGAAAGGGGCAAAAGTGGAAAAGGGATTGTTGAAGGTGAAGCTGGAAGTGGCAATGGTGGGAATGGAGGAGAGAGAGAGATAAAAGAGGAGAGAGAGAGGAGGGAGAATTAAGAGTAAAAACTTCCAATCAAGATCTGAAGAAACCCATTTTGAACATTTTTTCAGCAGCAGCTTCATTTCTGGTTCTGGGTTCTTTCTCTTTGTTCGAGATCTTGGATTTCGTTTCTTCTTTTTCTCCCATAAATGAAAAAAAAAGTCTTTGTTCAACAAAAACTACTGCTACCACTCAAACAGACTTGAGCGTTTAAGCCATGCACGCTAAATGAAGAAAAGGATAGCGAGTAGTATTGGACTTTTCAACTGCTTAGAAGGGAGGAAACCTGAATTTTGTGAATGAACGTTGAGTAACTCTGCTTTTTCTGGGTAAATGTTCGGAATATTATTGTCAAACTGTGATGATGAATCTCGATTGAACAAAAAAAAAATAGAAAGAAAGAAAAGAATATGAATACAAGTATTAGTAATCTATTTACGATACCACGGTTAATTAGGTCATCTCCGACCTTAACACCAAATTTCACATCAAAATGGTATAACATCAAATTTACTTTACACTATTACATTATTTTTTACACCAAATTTTCTTTCTCTTCTATATTATATTATTATCTTCTTCTATTTACTTTTCATTTTTTATTTTCCTCAAACTAATACTATCTTTTTTCTTTTTTCCATATTCATTATATATAACTCACGTTCATCATTTTTTATATTTCTTTTTATACAATTATAATAATAATAAATTAATTTATAGTTTTATATAAATATAATATATGCAAAAATTAATATATCATAAAATAGGATATAAAAATAAAACTATAAAGATTAATTATATACTCAATATATGATAAATTAAAATTACGAAAATAAAAAGATTAAATAAAATATTAATAAACCAAATATAGAGTGATGAATAATGTTGCACCAAATTTGGTGGTGCAACACTATTTATGCTCTATAATAGTGCAAGAAATAATATTGCATTGGAGCAAAAAAATACCATTTCATGCACGAAATTTGAATTTGGTGCGAGAAATGATGAGCATTGGAGATGGTCTTAGATGCTTGCTAGTATAAATTGTATATATCATACCTTTTTGGTGCAACGAATTACCGTTTATATATTATGTTTATGTTTTTATTCATTACCTAAGAAAAATAATAATGAGTGTGATTGCATGCTATTATCCTAGACCCAACCACCGTTATAACTTTCAAGTATAATAGCCTGTTTGGCAAGTTTATCCGAACCTAATAGCATTTTTTTTATTAAAAAAAAGTATTTTATTCTCAAAATTAAAGTATTTGGTCAAGCTTTAGGAAGAGAAAAAAATATTTTTGAGTAAAAACACAAGTAATTTTGGAGAAGTAAAAAAAAGTATCTTTTCTCCAAAAATATTTTTTAAAAAAATATTTTTGAGAAAAATATATTTAGAAGCAGTTTTTAAAAATTTGGCCAAATTTGTTGCTCAGAAGTACTTTTCAAATTGATTAGCCAAACACAAACTACTTCTCGCCAAAAACACTTTTGAAAAATAAGCTGATTTTTACAGCTTGGCCAAACGAGCTATAAATATTTATCCTCGATACTTATTTGATTTTATCACTGAATTAAAGTAAGAGTATATATTATTTAATAATAATTTAATTATATATATGTGTGCGTGAGATAGTAATTTTATTTATTTATTTATTTAGTCTAAATAACGAATACAGAAAAATAAGTGGATAAATCTGAAAAAAGTAGATGCATCCCTTTGTCCTAAAAGATACTAATGTAGTAGCTCAAAATTCAAATTTTTATTGTCATGACTCATGAGTTAAACATTATTGCTATTCATTTGTGTTTTCAATAAAAGACATTCTTTCAAAATTTTGCATTCTCCTTTGTTTGTCCATAATTGACATTCTTTACAATTGTCATTTTCTTTTTTCCTTTTTTCGTTTTGTAAAATCTTTGCATGTTATGACCTTTTTTTATTTAAAATCAATAAAGTAAAAAATTGATTTACCTTTTCCTTGTTAACAGTGTTAAAAGAAAAAAACTCAAAAGAGTATGAATGAAATGGGAAATATAATACACAGTACAGTAGGAGGAATAAATACAGGGAATAAAGGTTTGAAAAAGTGAAAATAATGCAAAACAGATCAAGCAATTGGCATATATTCTTTCTGACTAATCTCTTCTTAGTCCATTTAAATATTTATATTTGTAATCTCAATGCAGACGACATCAGTCATGTGTCATGGCTTAAGACTTGTGGCAGATGTAATTAACAAAAAATATTTATTTGACCAAATACCATAAAATATTAGTAAAATTATTGGTGGATTCTAAATTTTACGTGGGATAGGCCGCCACGTGTAGCTTGTCAAGTTGGACACCATTTTTTATGAAGAAGCTTCTCGACAAGTGCTTGGTCACGGCTCACACATTTTAAATATTGGTATATCACATCTTTCATGCATTCTATTATTATTCTATTTTAATTTACCCAACTAAATATTAATATAAGAATAATTTTTTGAGACACTATTCTCTTCTCGATCGAGTATAAATTTGTTTAATTTTTAAAACCATTTTATGAAATAATAAAGTTGTACTGTGATTGTACTGAGAAGATGAAATGCGAGACTTAAATTACTTTAGCTTAAAAAGGAATATCAATATTTCCTTTTAAAAAAGGTAAGCTATTTTTGGACGAGTGAAAGAGAAGACAAGTTAATTCTCTTAGACAAATGGAGTGGTCTGTTATCAATGAAGTACTATTCTTGAAGATTGAAGGTTCAAATCCTAACAGAAATAAAAAATACTAGAATCTCATTTTGATAAGTGTTGTAAAGTAAAATAATAAGGTGTTTGGATAATTCATAAGATTTAAGTTATACACATTAACGTGTAAATATTATTTTTAGGGAACCTTACGTAAATGTCTCAACTTACCAACCTCTAACCATTAATCATAAACTTACTAAAACTAGTCAAGCACATATAAAAATTAAAAACTCAAAAAAATAAAGTTCTTTCTCTGCAAGAGTCATACACAAAGATCTCCTTCCATATTTTCACGTATGATTAGCAATATTAGATGCAAGAATGAAAGAACTTTTTCAATAGGTATGGTTGAGATTCATGGAAAATATATAGACGAGTCAATATACAAAATTTAAGAATGATTGGAGGTGATTTGGCTAAGCTTATAAGTTGGTCAAACTGGCTTATAAACACTTTCTACGCGTTTGGTAAAAGTGCTTATAAGTTAAGTGCTTATAAACAAAAAATAAGCCAAAAACCATAAGCTGGTCTCCCCCAGCTTATCAAATTTCAGCTTATAAGCACTTTAGGTTTGACCAAAATATGTATTATTATATCCCTAAAATACTTTTTTAAAAACAAATCTCTTCATATATCCAGTTCTTCATTTGCTTATTATTAATTTCAGCACTTTTATCCAAACACGTAACTACTTATTTTTTAAATCAATTTCATCACTTAAAAGTATTTTTCAACACCTAATGCTTATCCGTAACTCTAAATTCCAAACGGGCTCTTAGTTTTTCTTTTGGGAGTTATCAGACCCAAATTTGAGAGAACAACCAGTTTTAGTACAACTTCATATAGTATGCTCTACAATGCAGACATTATTTTCACTATTTACTACTAAGAGTTAATAAATTACCAAAAAAGATTCTACAAGATACTCTACCATGAAATATAAATATTATCCCCCATACCTAGTAGGCAAGCAAGACTACCCTGTTTGGATTTGTAAAAAGTTTACTAGTAACTCTAGCTAGACTTGGAAGTTGCTGGAGAGTACAATCAAGTTGAACTCGAGAAATACTTAAAACATGTCAAGCAATGGAAAATTGATTTAAATTCCTAAAAGAATGAAATAAATTAATAGTGGCAAAGTATCTTCTTTTACAAAATGAGAGAGTTGCCAATTACAATCAAATTTTAAGAACTTGTCAACTACCAACATTCAGCATAAACCCTGCTTCATAAAAAACCCCATTGTTCTGCTTGTCATTGTGAGGAGGTGGGAGGCAATTCATCTTCTGGAGGTACAGATGGTCCAAAATCCATATTAAGGAATACACCAGGCGGTCTTTCTCGAGGTTCGATTGACAATAATTGAGTTGAATCCCCTACAACATCTGCCCATCCGTAGTGAGGTTCGGCCCTAAGATTATGAGTAAAACATGTTAGTTCAATATATAGGAACTATCCAGGACTATCCAGGACATATGGTACTTATACGAGTTCAACCTCTATACACAGACATCGTGAAAGAGTTACCCTATCCGGTCACCTTGAAATGATAAACACGAGTAGCTGTACATAATATGTGGAACTAATTACTTGGAAAATAAAGCAAGCAACTTGCTAAAACACGTTAAATTACACTGCTATAGTAAAGAAACTGTATATAAGTTAAATCCTACTTATATTAGAAGAGGTGACCATGACTTACTCGTAATAAGTTCCTTCATCCACAACGATGTCCCAACTTTCACCTGTTGTGCTCTTGCCATACTTGTGCACTTTGCTGATTCATGGAAACAACATTATCTTCCCTTTAAGTTTCTAAAATGTAAAAAGTGCCATGGAAATGGACGTGCAACCGATAAACTGTAATTTTATACAAGTTTAAATTCATAATTGTGACATACCCGTTGCCAAAGTGCTCCTCTCCCCATGTCCTTGACCATCCTGGAAAATTAGAAAAATAATAATAAGAAAAGATTTGGACGACTAGATGCCTTGAAATTCAAAATAAGAAACACATATTACATGAACTTATATCAGCTCTTCCAAATATTTGCAAAATATTCCATTATAGCTTAAAAATTGCTAGTACATGAAATTATGCTAGTTGCTTCGTAAAAGATTAATACGCATTCAGAAAATACCAACTTCATTATGTAGCTGCAGTTGTTTTGAGCTGCGACATGTAGATTCAGACCCCCTATAATTGCTTACTTATACATCTTTCTATTGTTTATCCTTTTCAATAATTTCCCAAAACATATTCCTTCCTACTTGAGGGTGTAAATGAGTAAACTAATTACTGTTTCTTCTATGACGACTGGGGAAGTTCTTTTCGCAGCTTTAACTTTCAACAGGAAATTTTTTTAGTAATTGGTTTTTATGTGTTTTAGCACCTAAGTCCTTTTGGAAGGTAAAGTTGTAATTCAAATGAACAAAAGGTAGACATACTTTCACCGCTAGGTGACACGTGCCAAGTCTCCCCTTGTCGTGAACCAATGCCAGCAAAGAATTTCTCTTCCCATTTGTCTCCCCATTTTGTTCCAAGCTCAGTTTCCGCCCACTTGTCTGTCCTGAGAAAAGGAGCATGGAACTATAAGCAACATAAATGAACTTGTCATTAGCAACTCAAGATTGCTAAGGAGGATTTAACCAAAAAATTCACCCTTCACAACGCTAATTGTTTACAAATTTCTGCCATCATCAACGATATTTGGGAAAAGGAGAATAAGGACAGCCTTTTTACAAACCTCACTTCGAGCTATTTTGTCTAGCATCAGCTGAGTTTCAATTATATGAAAGTCCAATTCTAGAGGGCGCATCAGTGGGGACTGGGGACTTATAAGGATGACCATAATGTTAAGGATTATCTCACCGTCAAATTCTGGAACTTGGTATTATTTCCAATAATATGCAGTAGCAAAATCAAAGTCCAACATAGAGCACACCTACCCCAGGAACTTATGACTAGTTGCAGTTCTAGTTTACTACTATTTTTCTTGAAGGACAAAATTAAAGTATTTGTGATTGCCCATGTGACAGAGAATGTATAAAACCAGTTAAAAGCAAAATTGGTCGTAGGACGTCAAACATGCCAGCAGTTTAGCAATAAACACCGTAGTAGTTATGCTTTCACCAAAACTCAATTGCATTAACCAGGCAGGAGTCTGGTTTTGAAAATGCACACAAGAATAGAATAAAGTTTGTACCATTTAAGAACAGATCCTCTTCCGTCATAATGCTCCCCCCACTTCTCCCACCAAGACTGTTCATTTAATCTGCCATACTTGTGGGCCCCTTTCTCTGTCCAACCCTTTGCATCATATTTTTCCCACCTGCATATAAAATAACATGCTTATTGATTGTACTTACAGGTAATTCCGCTGGGTAAAACAAATTTTCCCCTCAAAATCCCTTACCAATTTTCGTACCACCCAGCATTCTCTGTGCCTGATTTTGCTTGTTTTTGTGCACTCCTTTCTATCCTAGCAAGATTACTGCAGATTGAAATGCAGCACAACACAGTTTTAATAATTTTCTCGGAGCAATAAGGCAGTACTCGGCAGCGTATAAGATCACTGAATCTAAGATAATGTGTAATAACCTCCATTCATCTTGGTGAAGAACTTCCCGCCATGTTTCCCACCATGAGTCCCCTTCAGCATTTTTCCCAGATTTCTCCACACCTGCCAATAACTTATTAATGTTTCATGAAGTGCAGAAATAAAGGATGAAAGTGGAATAACTAAAAAATTTGTAAGATGGATAAATTAGCCAAATGCAGCCACATATTACATATTTGAAAGAAAAAAGGAAAAAGCCAAACCTAGTTCTTTGTATCCGGTCCAATCACTTTTCTCCCACCACTGTCAAGGAGATCAACAAATCCAATTAAATGCATCCACCTGGGATGGTACTTGACAAGGTTATAAAATAATGTCTAAACTGGAACTTAATATCCAAACAACAATGATGAACGACAACCCCAATTTGCTTATCCTCTTACACACTCCACAAACTAGGCTAAGATTCGAAGGATTTTTCAACAGAGGTGTGAAGGAGAATTCCAATATTTTTTACCAAGGGCACTTATCAATCAGAAGCAACTATTATTGGCTAACAAAAGAACTAGTTTATTGTAATAAGCCACAATCAATGCTCTAAGATGTACACCACTAGGACTTATCCCTGAGCCCAATGAATGATTATAATTTATATACAAGCATCCCCATGCTCTAACCAAAAAAAGTGAACTGCATCCATGTTCAGGAAAGAGAGTTAATTTTCTGATAGCTAAACATTCCCCAAATTCCAGGCGTTTTTTATATGTAGTTCTAGGCACTTATGATCGGTTCAATACTCCACAAGCCCTAACCATAGGAAAAAACGAGCAACCAAATCTAGCAAAGAAAAAAAATAATTCTGTGTGCACTAACGTGAAAAACTTCCTGTGGTTCTTAACTAAAATAACCTCTACTTATCTTACACGTGTCATCAATATAGTTAAGAGCATCATAGTTCTGTGTTCAGATTTTCACTTCATTTTAGTACCTGCGATTTGTTCTTGGATTCTTTTATAACTCTCAAGCACTAATAAAAATATTATGAGCAGAAATGACAATAAACTAAGAGTATGAAACCTTCCAAAAAGTTTAGTCAATCAATCACCATTTCCTGATCTTATTTTTCTTAAAGTAAAACATGAAAAAAGAACTGATTTCGAAATCTTGCTTCAAGCGTGACAAAAACAGAATGTGCCATGACTCAGAAATTAAAGAAGATAAAGTTCATGTATATATTGCTAAGTATTACTCTTAATGCGTAACAACTCGTCAAGTTAAATGCTTTCAAATACTTAAGCTCTTTTGTGCACAAGGCACTAAATCTAGGAGGATCTTGGAATAATATTCTTGAGATTGTACATCAGGTAATTCATTTATGCAAACATGTGATATGTCAGTACTCGGAAAAAAAAAATAAACAATGCAATTGTACACCAATCACAAGATTAAAAACACATGTACCGTTTCTTTCCATTCTAAGGTACCATCATTGCTCTGACCACCCATCCTTGTCCAACGGCATCGGTATCCATTGTCACCAAGGTCTTCTCCACTCTCTCGGTACCATGTACTGCCATCTTCATTTTTCCCAGTTTCATTGACATTATCATTTAACAGACTGATGCCCCAGTCTTTCTCATTAGCAATACCAGTGTCTATAGAAAGGAAGAATAATCAGGAAATTTATCATCAGATACCACTAAGACACTAAGACCCTACATAGGTAAAATGTAATGAGGGTAACTGTTAATATCATCTGAAAAGAGAAAGAATGTTATAAAGCCGGGATGGAAGGAACCACAAGTACCTCGCTTTGGTGGAGAGTCACGGGACTGAGGGCCTGAATTTCTTGGGATACAACGTGAAAAGAACTTTTCTGGCTTTGAAACAAATCTAGACCTGCATAACGAAATGTTGATGAAAAACACAAAATTTTCAATAAAAACAAACATCACTTGCAATCAATCGAAAAGGAGGCACAAAGGGGAAACAGAGATCCAATAACTTTGAAGATATTCTAGGATACTAGAAATTCAAGACTAATTTGGAATTTCACATCAAGATTATCAAGCCTACAATGAATGGCTTGTTATCAACTTTTTATGTAAGACTATTTAGTAGTGCAGACCAAGCGGTGATATCAACAAAATGCTGAAAATTTTAACAATAGGATACCTCTCTCTTCCCCATACCTGAACGATGGGCCGGAGATCAACCCAAATAAACAGTGAAATTTATTGTATGTGGTGAAACAAGCAGGGGTTACAAAATTGCTAAGATAATCCATTGGTAATACGCACACTTTTGAGGCAATAAGTCATGTGGTAGAAAAGATCACGAGACCCAACTAGCAAAGTTCTGCCTTTGAAGAAAAAGAGAAAAATCTAATCCTATACAGATTCGTACCAAGATTGCTGAAAGCCTCATATTTGAGAGGGTTTATGTGTTAATGATTATATACATAAATTTCCTACTTTGTGTTGAAATGGGGAAGAGCAAAACATACAAATATCTACACCGTATAAATGGCAGAAAACAAAATCTTTACCTTTTGTTTTCACTTAGGCAAATGTTAACGTCTATCCCAAACAAACCCATGTGATGCCTTATCAGCTTCAGCCAGATAACAGGTAAAGTTAATTACTTTTTTTGATAAGGAACATGTAAAGTTAATTTCTTTCAAAAATATATATATCACATTGCTTTTTAAAAAGCAGAATATCCTAGAAACTCAATAAAGGTTGTGACTTTAGCTCTTATAACAATAATAAATCACTGACTAGTCTAACCAACCTTGAGGAAATGCAGTTGAAGCATATATAAACCCTATCCAAATAGACTTCTTTACTTCAAATATAACATTGTTCAAAACCATTTCAAGGGATATAGCACTAACCTATTAAAGAGCTCAAAGAAAACCTCAATATATGTTCAACAACAAACAATATGAACCACCCATTTTGCCCCGATTACTCATTCAGGCTTCTAATTTAATTTTTCTTCTATAAATTCAACTCTCTATTTTCACTTACTGTTTGTAAGAAATTGATATTCATGTTACCAAACAATAAAGAATGATCAGATAAAATGTAACATAAAAATTACATTTCCCAAAAAATGACACCTTTTTATAATATTTCTAAATAATTCAACTTTAAATTTCTCATTTTATAGGAGTAATTAATGAGATGATTTATTGACGCAAAAATGTCTCCTCCATATTCTAGACAACAAATTCCAAAGACTTTATGTCTTAAACTCAGTTCTCGATCAAACAATTTCACATAAAGTTATAAAGAGTGACTTACTGAGGAGAAGGAAAGGGCATAGAAGAAGAAGCTTGAATCCTCATATAATTAGCACTCATCTTCTTAGCATCAAACCTCCAATCCTCACCTCCTCCACTTTTATCAACACCATTCCCTGAATTAATTGGCATTGCTGAATCTGAACAACAACATTTTATATTACGAATTAACTTACCCTTCTTCCTTCGGAACTCCACAAATCCCCCATTATTACGGTAATAATAATAAACAGAGGGTGATATATCAAGTTTAGCGCCTACGGGCGGCGATGTGAATCCTCTAGAAGAAGCCGCCATTATTATTGTTCAGTAAAATGCCATTGGAATTAGTAGAGAATGTGTTGATTAAGCCCTAGAAATTGAGGTTTTTAGGTAGGTGAACAATTGCAACTGAGAATGGGAATTGGAAGAGAGAAATTACGAGAATTTTTTGAGTACTTATACAGAAATATTTTTGACGGTGAAGAGGACCAAAAAGTAAGAATGGATAAAAAAGGGATTATCTCGAAAAATATTTTAAGTTTTTAGTGTGGGGTCGCTGCGAATTTGCGATTGGGTCCAGTGTCTTGTAATTTGTATCCATTTGCCACACGGGATTTGTCACGTGTCCGTTAGTGAATCAGCTTTCTTGGACCCTCTCTTTGCCAATCTCCCCATTACCAAAATCACAAATGGCAAATAAAAATATTCTTTGTTTCTAACCAGTGTATCATACTCGCATTGAGTTTTGACTAATTTACCACTTGACCATAAAAAGAATTAACTTTTTTTGAATTTTTTTTCCAAATCAATGTTTGGTCATAATTTTTCAATTTTCACTTGAAGATAAATTTTGAATTTTTTTAAAAAATTTGAAAAACTCCTAAATGTTGTTTTTCAAAATTTTCACTTAGAACACTTACAAAAATTCAAAAATAACCCACAATTGTATTCATGTCCAAACACAACTCTGATTTTCAAATACCATTTTCACTTGAAATTTTTTTGTAAAAATTGCACGGGCCGTCCTATTTGGTCGCCCACATTTAACCTATACCTATTTTTTTTTAAAGTTTGAACTTGTATCCACTTTTTAAACAACTTCAGCCTCTTATCTCCTCCTCCTTTGTTTTCTTCTTCTTCTTTCTTCTACTATTGTTGGTGCTGCTATGAAACTTCAGTTTATGAGATAATTGTCATAAGTATGTTTATCAGATTATTTAAAAATAAATTATAAATAATTACGTATGTTACTAGACAATAATTTATGAATATTTTCATGTACTGAAAATTTAATGTCACACTTTAGTGATTCTTTTCATGATAATTCTGTTCTTTTCACGTTTATTGTTTCCAAAATTTATGATTTAGATAATGTTGACAATCTGATTATGTTAAAAAGCTTTTTCAAAAACTTCAGCTTATATAGTGTTGTAGTTTTTACAAATGAACTAAATAATTTCAGCATCTTCTGTTGAAGTTTTTAAAAAAGCTTTATGACAAAACTAATGAATTTAGGACAAAAAAAACTTCAGCTTATTTAGTGCTGAAGTTTTTACAAATGAACTAAATAACTTCAGCATCTTTGCTTAAGTTTTTGGAAAAGTTTATCCAGGACAAAAAAACCTCAGCTTATTTTGTGCTGAAGTTTTTATAAATGAACTAAATAACTTCAGCATCTTCTGCTGAAGTTTTTGAATTAATGACAAAACTAATAAATTCATGATAAAAAACTTCAGCTTATGTAGTGCAATTACAATAAAAACTTCTGCTACTATGCTTAAATTCAACAATTACAAACAAAAATTTCAGCAAATAGAGAACAAAACTTCAGCTACTATGCTTAAGTTCAGCAATTACAAACAAAAACTTTAGCATACTTGGTTCAGCGCACTTGCTACTTCAGGCCCGTCTACTAGAATGCTGAAGCTTTGCGTGATTGTGTTTGCTACTTCAGCCCCGTATACTGAAGTTACGCGAAAAAGTGGGTACGCTTGCAATTTTTTTTTACAAAGCGGGCACAAGTTAAAACTTGACCCAAAAAGTGGGTGTAGATACAAATCCCCCAATTTTTCCTCACTTTTTTCCAAAATTTTACTATTCTTATGTCCAAGCGCCACTTAGAATCATGTATCTTATATATTTGGTTGATTAAAGGAGAAAATGCTCTTTAAAAAAAATAAAAAGAAATAATAAAAAAAAAAACATTTCAAAGTTTGAATCTGACACTGTCTGATTAATGATGGAGAGATTTTATTTATTTATCAGAATCTTGATGGTGACAGAATATTATGATTTAACAATACTAACCATTTGCAATGATGCTTGCTTTGTTTTCAATGTGACTTACATTGTCTCGATTTGAGTACTCTTAAGCCATCATTTAATTTGTTAATTATGATTCATATTTGTTATGATTTTCTTTGGGTAGGTAGATGCGTTATAGCTACTTATGTTTTTATCAATTGGAATAAAGAGCAACTTTGTGGACTTAAAAATGCATGTATTTTTTATTGAAAAAATATATACTTATTTTATCCTAAAAAGTGAGGATCATATACTAGTTTGTGCGCAATCAATTTTCGATTTGAAGTTAGAATTGATTTTTTAAATTTTTTGAAATAAAAGTACCTATTTTGTGATTGCACGAGGTGGGTATTATTAATTAGTAATACAACATAAGGTATGTAAAAGATCACATTAAAAAAATTGACTATCGATTTCTAATACTTTCATTCTCTTTAGAATAACGAAATTACTTGAATTTCATTTTAAACTTTTTTAGTATAACAAAATGGTCAGTAGCTTTTAAAAAAATGAAGTAAGTTCTAACTAACCAACACTACTAGAAATCCGGAAAAAACCGACCAAGCTAAATCGACCAATGTTGGTTGGTCAACAAAAGCGACCAAAAAACCGTCCAAAACGAACGGAAACTAAAAAAAAATCTTATACATTTTTTTAAAAATAATACATTGGTTAAAATTTTGACCGCAGTGGTCAGACTTGCTTAGTCAAAGTACCTTTTTGATTATCTACTAATATTGGTCGGTAATGTGGATCCAAAATTTAATAATTATATTATTTAAAATATTTTGTAAAATTTATAGTTAAGTTTACTGACCAAAGTCGGTTGGTTATGGCCGGGACGACCAAAATTGGTCGCCGCAATGGTTAGACTTGCTTAGTCAGAGTACCTTTTTGATTATCGACTAACATTGGTCGGTAATGTGGACCCAAAATTTAATAATTATATTATTTAAAATATTTAATAAAATTTATAGAATTTAAAGTTAAGTTTACAAACCAAAATCGGTTGGTTATTGCCGGGGAAGCTTTTACCGACCAACAATGTGTGTGTGTGTGTCGGTATAGCCGCATATATATAAGAACATGAAGCACTAGGGCCACATGGCAGGGTTCTTTTGGGGATAGTTGTGAAGAAGCAATAATCTAATTAGTATATATAATTGATCATCATCAAATATATCTATTTGTAAATTGACTCGTCGACTTATAACTTACTAAGATGCATCGATGAATATTAAAAACAAACGTTTCGGCCTATATCGATGAATATTAAAAATAAAACATCTTGCCTTATATCGATTAATCTATGTCATGTATTATTAGTGATGAATGAATAAAATATAGAAGAATTAATACTAAACATCTTTGACTTGTATATATGGATCACAAATTAAAGAAAGGAAAGAAGTTATTAGCATTACGTAAACGTAAACGAGTTAATAGGTCAAATGACTAAACATATTTTAAATAGAATAATATTAATTTATCAACTAATAAAAAATTTGTATGCAGTAATGTATGTAATGGATCATCAATTACAATATAGTATATGTGTGTGCGTGTAAAATTACTCATATACTTAATTATAACTTAGAAAATTAACTTAGATGGATGCTATTATAATTTATTAAAAGTAATTAGTTAATATAATTATCTATAAAGATTATGCTTATAGTTTATAATTATTTATAATAAATATATATATGTGAATGAAATAAATGCTTATCGTTTATAATAATATTTTATATAGTTTATAATATTTTTTTAAATAAAAACACAAAAAAAATACAATTTTTTTTTAAAATAACCTACCAAAGTTGGTCGGTTAATAGTCTAAATACAGTAACGCCCGTCACTTAGTGTACCGACCAAAATTACTGACCAACGTTGATTGGTAATTCAATTTCAAATCCAAAACCGAGATTTCCCCTCATTTTTCTTACTCTCTTCTCAAAATTTTCTTACTCCTCACTCTCTTCTCCCTCACACACACAACACTCTTTCCCCTCTCACTCTCTTCTCCTTGCACACACAACACCCTGCCCCTTCTCCTTCTCTATTTCCTGCACAAAATTTACATTTTCCCCTTCCCCTCGTTGTTGCCGCTCCCCCCGCCATCGTCGATGTCATTTTTACTGCCGCACTATCGCTCCTCCTTCTCCACCTCCTAAAAAATCTGGGTTTAAATTATAACTTATATCTTTTTGTATAAATTTAATATTTTATTAATTAGTTAATTTGTGTTTGTCACAACCCGAATTACCCACCTTCAGGACCGTGATGGCGCCTAACATTAAACTCGGTATGCAAGCCAACATTATTAACTATTCTATCTTTTTACCTTTATCTTTATTAATTTACCAAGTTAATGCAAGTAAACAGCGAGAATAGAAATGCGGAAGAATAGAGTTTTAACAGTTTAACTAATACCAATACGAAACCCAAAATAATACTTCACGCAGAACTAGTGTCACAATCTCACGGACTATCTACGAATACTACAAATAGGGTCTGAACAAAGAAAATACATATTTGTCTCTAAAATAGATAAGAACATAAAGAAATAGGATAAAAGGGGATGTCAAGGCCTGCGGACGCCTGCAGGACTACCTCGGGTCTCCACTTGAGTGAAGGCAACAACCTCTAACTACGGTCTGTATGCTCCAGTACTGGGATCTGCACAAAAAATACAGAGTGTAGCATCAGTAAACCGACCCCTTGTACTGAGTAATTGTCGAGCATAACCTCGTCGAAGTAGTGACGAGTCTAGGACACAACAAATAACATAACCTGCAATTAAACAATATCTAACAAAATAATAGTAATAGCAGCTAATCAGAAAGTAACGGGGAAGGGCAACATGCTATGGGGGTACCAACATAAGGAAACACATAAATAACGGAATGAAACAATTAAGGCACTAGAACCGATATCAACAAGAAATCACAACAAACAGACAATGAATGCATGACATCATCCTTCATGTTTTTACTCTCAATCCTTACCATGCAATCAATAATGAAAATGTGCTTGGCATCACCCTTCGTGTTTTATCACTCTTCCCTGCTAGCTAAATATTAGAAATATGCACAGCATCACCCTTCGTGCTTTATCTCTCTTCCCCGCCATATGCATCAATATTAATGTAAATGTGCACGGCATCACCCTTTGTGTTTTATCACTTTTTCCACACTATATGCATAAGTATGAATGTTCATGGCATCAACCTTCGTGCTTTATCACTCTTTCCTCACCCAAATAGTGGAAATAACAACATCCCGACATGGGAATCAACAATAAGAATAAACACATCCCGGCAAGGGAATCAACAATATAAATAAATACATCCCGGCAAGAGAATCAACTATAACCAATCTTGTTCTAACAATTAACTTTACAAAATGAACCTCAACCGGAGTCAATGCTCAACAATGGACCGATACCAAGAAAATGATCATAAGTCTTACTCAACATGGAAAAATCATCAATTTATGCATTGATAGTACTTAATAAGAATCACAACGATCGCAATATAAGACTCACGGGCATGCTTGACATCAACGTATAGATACTCGTCACCACACCTATACGTCGTACACAATACTAGCACATAGCAAATAACACACAACATATATTTTTTCAAGCTAAGGTTAGACCAAATATTTACCTCGATTCCACGACCACGAATCAAGCCTCGACTACCGCTTTCTATCTAGATTTCACCTCCAATTCATTTGTATCTAGTCCTAATTAGCTTAATAACATCAATAAATGCTAAACAACTCACACCTAAAGCTTAATTATAGTTTTCCCAACATGTTCCTGATCGAGGCCAACCTTGTACTACTATAAAGTAGCAAGAGAGGTCGAAGAAACTTTTACCCGATGAGGCCGGGATCGATTCCATAGGGAGCTAGAGATTGGAATTGAGTTTCGATCTAAGTTAGAGTTGTGTAATTGTTCCTAATTGCACTTCTAAATATTTTTGGTTTTTTTATTTAACTTCTAAATTTATACTACTAAGGTGCTAAATTGAGCTAAGTTAAGCTAAGAAAAGACTATTGAAGATGTTCTATTTAGTTAAAAGGCACTAAGAGAGTGACTTTTACCTAGGTGGATAATTAACGGGTTCTCGTGTCTAAGGCTAGGTTGCCATATTTGGGGATTACGATAAAACCATTGCATGATTCTACTTATTTTATACCTCTCGGTAGTTCGAGTGATTTTGCTCTAATTGACTTTCTCAATATCAATTGGGTATGATCATTTGTGCAAGCAATTAAGGTTCAAGTTGGGTATTATGATCTCTTGATTTAACCCTTTAATTGGGGCTATTAATTCTCTTGAGTGCACCCCAATTCCTTGTCGGGCTAATTCTAGAGACTTAGGCTTTCTTTCTCAAGAAAAGCCAAAATTAACAAAGCATAAACTAGTGTTTGCAACCACTAATTCAACAATAAAATCATGAAGTAGTCCAAATATCAAACACACATAGACAGTCAAACCTTAAAAGACCCATCAATTTCCCACAATAGAGTTGAGCCACAACCCTAGCTGATGGGTCTAGCTACTCATGATAATAGAGAAAAACAAAGAAATATATGAAGATAAACCCATAAAATTAAATTACTAATTAAAACTTGAAGATTCAATGGTAAAACTATTATAAAATTACTCCAAATGGTAAGAAAACCCTATTCACGAGCGCAGCTCAACTGTAGAATCTAACTGATGACCTAAAAATGGGAAAAGAAACTATTTATACTAGGCCAAAAATTCTGGACAAAAAATACCCCTGCGGGGCTAGTGTGGACCGCACAAATTCGAGTGCGGTCACACTAAGGCTCTTAGCTGAAAATCCTGCTCTTTGAACATGGCCACCGCAGACCGCACAAAATGCACCGCGGCCGCGGTGTCTCCTGTTACGGTCCGCACAAAATGGAACGCGGACTCCATTGGCAATAATCCTCCTATTTCACAACTCTCTGAAGTTGAGCTCTGAAGATCGCACAGAACTAAGTGCGACCGCAATGAAGTCAATGCGGACCGCACAGAATTGAGTGTGACTGAATCACTTGGCTGCCTGGAATTGAGCACTCTCTTAGTCTCTTCATTGCGGACCGCACAGAGTGCGGCTGCATTGCTTTTATGCCTGAGATGAGTACTCTTTGAACCTCTTCCTTGCGGACCCCACAGAATGGTGTGCGGCCGCACTATCCCTGTTTGACTGAGCTTGGTCTTGTCTTGGTACTTGTGCAAATTTTCTTTTTGAGCTGGTTTTTGACACCTTGTCACATTGATGATCAAACCTGCAATCAAGCACAAATTGTGAGCCTTTATTTTGTACATATTTCTAATCAAAACTTAAGCAAGAAGGAGCGTAAAATGCATCATAATCCCTAGTTATCAACTCCCCCAAACTTAAGCTTTTACTTGTCCTCAAGCAAACAAAATAAGACCCACCCTTTAAGAGTTAATCTAAGAAAAATTCAGCCGACCTAAAGTGACCTCATCTAGCCTCAATTGGGACTAACAATTGTCCTCAATTCAAATGAATCATTAACGACATTCACTCTTTTAAACATCATGGATTTAGTGCGACACAAGCATCAAGAGTTGACTCAACACATTAAGGTACTCATTCTATTACTTTGGTCATTGTGGAACCCAAACTCATACATCCTCGACTCTCCCTAAGAAAACCTCACATTTAAGATGTTATCACTCAGAACGAGGTTAATGGAAATACACTCATCTCTCTCAAGAAAAAGTCACACGTCTGGCTCTAAGTACCATATGCTTACCCCTTATGTAAGTCACCACTAATGTAAGCTTCATTCAACTAGAGATTATATAGGGATTTTGGGAGATATAGTAAAGTCTTTTGGTTCAGGGTAGGAAATGTTTGGTCTAAGTAGGATCCATCTTTAGCACTTCTTTTGCTTCATTTTGGCACTCATTGATTTGACTTTTTAAGTCATTTCACTTCTTTCTAAGGGGTTAGAGTGACACACTGTCACTCTTTCTTGTTCATTTAAAATCTTTTCTCCTCTCTCAACCTTCCACGCCTTTTATTTTTTTGCTTTTCTGGAATCCCTTTATTCATTTTTACATTTAACATTCTTTTTGTCTTTTTGCTTTTCTTTCTTTTTCATTGCCTTTCCTTTTGTTCATTTTGTACCTTTGTACCACTTTATTGCAATCCTCATCTACCCCCCCCCCCCAACTTATACTTTTTCCATGTGCTACGGAAAGATCGAGTGTCAAGAGAGGGTATCTTTAGAATGGGTAAAGGCCTGTATCATGGTTATTGAAGAAAAAAGTTTTAAGACTCAAAAGAGTTGACTGGGGATTTTATCATTGGTAGGATATGGAAGTGTTCAAGCTATCATTTGGATCAAGGAGAGCCTATAATCACGTCTCAAGTCAAACTCCACTTAGGATTTCTCCTAGACAAACATTCAGGGCAAGTTCTAGACCAATGGCTCGGGACTTGGACTTACAATTTAAATTCTCACAACACAAGCTTTGGGATTGCTAAAGACATAGAGTTGTGGGCCCACAAACACTTTAGATAATATTTGAGCGCACAATGGTTCCGAAAAAACCACTTGATGATTATCGGCCAACACAAGAGTATCAAGGTCACAACTTTCACCATCCTACACACAACAATTTGTTTTTTACTATAGGATCAAAGACAAATATGTTAGGTCCAAGTGAAGCTTTTCTTGAGGCACCCTTACCAACTAACTACTAAAAAGCAAAAAGAAAAACAGACTCAAACCCTTAAGAAGGTAGTCATGCCATCCATTATCGGGAAGAGACACCGGGTTCATACAAATTTCACATTTGGAAAGAACCGTGGCATTAAGAAAACCAAAGGCTTATTAAAAAAACTCAAAACAAGAAGCTACAAATATGAAATAAGAAGCTAAGAAACAAAAAATGTTGAAAGTAAAATGAATATGTACAAGAGGGGATTTAGAAGAATATACAATAGGGAGAATGAATATGTACATAAGAAGGTAACTTTATATACAGACCCAAAGTAAAAAGTATGAAAATTGCAATGAAATGCTAAAGTTATATACATACCAAAGATAAAAAAGAGATAAGGCATAAAACATCATCATATGTACAATCATCCAAATCCAAGCTACAAACATGAAATAAGAAGCTAAGAAACAAAAAATGTTGAAAGTCAAATGAATATGTACAAGAGGGGATTTAGAAGAATATACAATAGGGAGAATGAATATATACATAAGAAGGTAACTTTATATATAGACCCAAAGTAAAAAGTACGAAAAGTGCAATGAAATGCTAAAGTTATATACATACCAAAGATAAAAAAAGATAAAGCATAAAACATCATCATATGTACAATCATCCAAATTCACGTAGGGCTACTCCCTCAAATGAAAGCTAGAATTGTCCTCAATGCCAATTAACAAAAATAAGCACAAAAAGAGAATGGAGGAAAAAGAAACTCCATATGGGTCTGCTGCCCAGATAGGATCCTAAATCTGAGTCCCTAGTTCCTCTGTCTGCTCGGGAACCTGTGACTGGCTCCATGTGGCATGTGGCTCTACTGGGACCTGTGCATGGACCTAGACCGAGTCCTAGGCTAATTCTTGGGGTGGAGGAATCTCCATGCGGGTCCTCCAACTGTATGACTGCATCATCTGCACGGGGAATCACCCTCCTCCTCTTGGGAGGCCTCGCTACCTCTTGCTCTAGCAGGGGCTGGGTTGCTAGTGTTGGGTCATGCAATAACAAATCCAAAGGCAGTTGATCCGCCTTAATCATGTCAACCTCTACCATGTGCTCTTTCACCGACTCCTTTGAAGCCCGAGTTTTTCTTATCTTCTTTGCCTCCTTTGCAAGCTCCTTGAGAGCTTTCCCATTTGAAACAATGGCTTTTGAGATCAATTTCTGGTTGTCTACGAGCTTCTTCTGGTTATCCAGAAGCTCCTTGAGAGTGTCCTCAATGGAAAAGTACGAAAATTGCAATGAAATGCTAAAGTTATATACATACCAAAGATAAAAAAGAGATAAGGCATAAAACATCATCATATGTACAATCATCCAAATCCAAGCTACAAACATGAAATAAGAAGCTAAGAAACAAAAAATGTTGAAAGTCAAATGAATATGTACAAGAGGGGATTTAGAAGAATATACAATAGGGAGAATGAATATATACATAAGAAGGTAACTTTATATATAGACCCAAAGTAAAAAGTACGAAAAGTGCAATGAAATGCTAAAGTTATATACATACCAAAGATAAAAAAAGAGATAAAGCATAAAACATCATCATATGTACAATCATCCAAATTCACGTAGGGCTACTCCCTCAAATGAAAGCTGGCATTGTCCTCAATGCCAACTAACAAAAATAAGCACAAAAAGAGAATGGAGGAAAAAGAAACTCCCTATGGGTCTGCTGCCTAGATAGGATCCTAAATCTGACTCCCTAGTTCCTCTGTCTGCTCGGGAACCTGTGACTGGCTCCATGTGGCATGTGGCTCTACTGGGACCTGTGCATGGACCTGGATCGAGTCCTAGGCTAATTCTTGGGGTGGAAATCTCCATGCGGGTCCTCCAACTGTATGACTGCGTCATCTGCACGGGGAATCACCCTCCTCCTCTTGGGAGGCCTCTCTACCTCTTGCTCTAGCAGGGGCTGGGTTGCTGGTGTTGGGTCATGCAATAACAAATCCAAAGGCAGTTGATCCGCCTTAAGCCTGTCAACCTCTACCATGTGCTCTTTCACCCACCCCTTTGAAGCCCGAGTTTTTCTCATCTTCTTTGCCTCCTTTGCAAGCTCCTTGAGAGCTTTCTCATGTGAATCAATGGCTTTTGAGATCAACTTCTGGTTGTCTACGAGCTTCTTCTGGTTATCCAGAAGCTCCTTGAGAGTGTCCTCAATGGACTGTGGAACCTGTGGAGGAAGAGGTGCTGACTGGGATGCCATTGTAGTAGTAAGGATAGACAACTTAGAAGAAGCTGTCTACATCCAGTTGTTGATGCTGAGAAGGGTCTGGCTTAGACGGTGGGCAGTCAATGGGTAGGCATAGGTGGAGGGTATATCCGGAACTGCCGAAATGGATGGACCAAAGGGTAGGAGCCACTACCACTACTGGCTCTTCAGAATGGCCAGTTGAAGCAGTGGCTTTTCCCTTGTAGTTCTTGCCTTTAAGGTTGTCATCATCCTGCATACTGTACCATGAGAATGGTGCCTTTGCTTTCACTTTGACATCAAATTTACGCCTCTCTACATCTAAGTCCTTCAGGTACATGGTTAAGAAGCTGGGGAAGGGGTAGTTTCTGTCGCCTTCACTCATTACCTATGTAATAACCCGAGACATCACATTCCTGACGTTAATTGGGTACCCTGCCAAAATCGATGCTACCAATATAGCCCGATGAAGAGGGAGTGAGTTATTGTGGGTAGTGGGGTCTACCCTGTTGCACACAAATGTCTCCCACCCCTAGCCTCGAAATTCAAACTTCTCCTTAAGATCTCTACTCTTGCATTCAACCAATCGGGGGTGGTACCTGGAATTGCCAAGTACTGTGCCAACCAAGGATGAACCTCCTCACCTAATGCCATCTTCTCCAGATACAGTGATTCATCCTCCTCATTGAAGTCCAAGTAGTCATTTTTACTTTACTATCAAATAGTACTTTCAAATTTCGCACCTTCGTCACTTTGGTGCCCTTCTTGGTGTGGGCAGCATTGGTGCAGAATTCCTTGACCAGGTTCTCGTTTTCATCCACACAGTTTCTTAAGAAGTACTCCCAGATCACTCTTTCTCTCTAAATTGTCTTCTCACATTGGGGTTGTGAGGCAAGAGGTATCTATCCACAAAAGTTCGCTTCGGAATCAATTTCCTCACAGGCCACCATTCTCTAAACTTTTGGTAGGCCACCCTACTCACAAAATGGTCCTGCCACACCCCCGGGTGTCTAGTTCTTGCTACTCCTCCCACCTGAGGCTTACCCCCTTTTACTTCTGCCCTTTCTTCTCCTACTGCACCCTCTCCGGATAATAAAGTTGTGGGAGAGGTGGAGTACTCATCCCTACTGCCTTCAGCTGAGCCCTCAGACCACCCAGAAGATACATGCACTAAAGCCTGAGCAGTGGGGGATGCTGGAGGTGTCTCTATCGACTTGTGCCTCTCCGGCCAGTCAAGAACAAATTCTGGCACAGAGTCTGAAGATGCCCTTCGGGAAGGCTCATACTCACTTCCTAATGAGTGGGAAGCAACTACTGGCAAGGATCCATTACCACTACTAGCTCTTCAGACTGGCCATTGAAGAAGTGGCTTTTCCCTTGTAGTTCTTGCCTTTAGGGTTGTCATCACCATGCATGTTGTACCATGAGAATGGTGCCTTCGCTTCCACTTTGACATCAAATTTTCGCTTCTCTACATCCAAGTCCTTTAGGTATATAGTTAAGAAGCTTTGGAAAGGGTAGTTTCTATCACCATCACTCACTACCTATGTAATAACCCGAGACATCACATTCTTGACGTTAATCGGGTACCCTGCCAAAGTCGATACTACCAATATAGCCCGGTGAAGAGGGAGTGAGTTATCGTGGGTAGTGGGGTCTAGTCTTCTGCACACGAATGTCTCCCACCCCTAGCCTCGAAATTCAAACTTCTCCTTAAGATCTTTACTCCCGCATTCAACCAATCGGGGGTGGTACCTAGAATTGCCAAGTACTGTGCCAACCAAGGATGAGCCACCTCACCTAATGCCATCTTCTCTCATTTATTACTTTACCATCAAATAGTACTTTCAAATTCTGCACCTTCGTCACTTTGGTGCCCTTCTTGATGTGGGCAGCATTGGTGTAGAATTCCTTGACCAGGTTCTCGTTTGCGTCCACACAGTTTCTTAAGAAGTACTCCCATCTCACTCTTTCTCTCTAAATTGGCTTCTCACTTTGGGGTTGTGAGTCAAGAGGTATCTATCCACAAAAGTTCGCTCCGGAATCAATTTCCTCATAGGCCACCATTCTCTAAACTTATGGTAGGCCACCCTACTCACAAAATGGTCCTTCCACACCTCCGGGTGTCTAGTTCTCTCTACTCCTCCAACCTAAGGCTTACCCCTTTCTACTTCTGCCCCTTCTTCTCCTACTATACCCTCTCCGGATAATGAAGTTGTGGGAGAGGTGGAGTACTCATCCCCACTGCCTTCAGTTGAGCCCTCAGACCACCCAGAAGATACATGCACTGAAGCCTCAGGAGAGGGGGGTGCTGGAGGTGTGTCTATCGACCTATGCCTCTCCGGCCAGTCAGGAACAAATTCTGGCACAGAGTCTGAAGATGCCTCCCGGGAAGGCTCATACTCACTTCCTGATGAGTGGGAAGAAACTACTGGCAAGAAGACACTACCATTACTGGCTCTTCAGACTGGACATTGAAGTAGTGGCTTTTCCCTTGTAGTTCTTGCCTTTAGGGTTGTCATCACCCTGCATGTTGTACCATTAGAATGGTGCCTTTGCTTTCACTTATACATCAAATTTCCACATACATGGTTAAGAAGCTGGGGAAGGGGTAGTTTCTGCCACCTTCACTCACTACCTATGTAATAACCTGAGACATCACATTCCCGACGTTAATCGGGTACCCCGCCATAATTGATGCTACCAATATAGCCCGGTGAAGAGGGAGTGAGTTATCGTGAGTAGTGGGGTCTAGTCTGCTGCACATAAATGTCTCCCACCCCCTAACCTCGAAATCCAAACTTCTCCTTAAGATCTTTGCTCCCGCATTCAACCAATCGGGGGTGGTACCTGGGATTTCCAAGTATTGTGCCAACCACATCCTCAACTACCAAGGGAACTTCATCTTCTTGCAACTCAACATCATCATCCATAACTTGCTTTTGTTTCGAGGCATTCACATCACTACCTCTTCCACTTCTTGCTGTAACCGCCATGACATAATTGTTCTCACCCTTTGGGTTCACTACCGTATCACTTGGTAGAGCACCCTTCGGGCGAGTATTCAACGATTGAGAGATTTGGCCTAATTTCACCTCCAAGTTTGTAATAGAGGTATTGTGGGAAGCTAACTGTGCATCTGAATCTGCATTCTTCTTCATCATTTAATTGAACATCATTTCAATTCTCCCCATATCATTGTTGGCAGAACTAGGACCCTGAGAAGGAAATGGGGGTGAATTGTTCGGTTGTTGGTACATTGGGGGCCTTTGAAAGCCTTGCCCCCGGTTTCCTTGGTTCACGTTGTTCCATCCACCTTGATTGTTATTGTTGCCCCAAATGTTATTATTACCATTCCAATTTCCTTGGTTGCCTTGATTGTTATTCTAATTTCCCCAGTTGTTGTTTTGATTGTTGTTCCCCCAATTACCACTGTTTTGTTGTTGATTGCCCCAATTGCCTTGAGGGCGCCACTGTTGTTGGTTGGAAGAGTTGTCCCGTTGGCCTTGATGGTTGTTTACATATTGGACCTCTTCACTTTGGTCATCATAACCATTATTTTGGAACCCATCACATGCATCCTCAAATTGCTCAGAATTCCCTTGATTTTGTTGCCTTATTTGCCTTCTCTTGTTGACAAGCATATTAACACCTTCCATGGCATTCACTTGGCGAGGATTTTGGACTTGTTGCAACTGTGCCTTCGCCAATTGGTTCATGGTAGTCATTAATTCTGGTATCGCTTGCCCATGGTCATGTAATTCCTTATGAAAATGAATAACCGTATCAGCTTGAGGAACATTGGCTCTACTTTGCCATGCGAAGGATGTATCCGCCATCTCATCAAGAATGGAAATAGCTTCATCATACGTCAACTTCATAAAATTACCCCCGACGAGTTGATTGGTTATGCATTAATTTGTAGTATTGATGCCCCGGTAGAAAGTTTGTTGCAACATATTCTCCGTCATGTCATTATTGGGGCATTCCTTCACCATTGTTCTATACCACTCCCAAATCTCATGCAAAGGTTACGTGGGCTCTTGATTGAAGGCCAATATCTCATCTCGAAGTGCCGCCATATGCCCGAGTGAGAAAAAATTAGCAATAAACTTATCCTCCAACTCATCCCAAGTTGTGATGGAATGGTTGAGAAGCCTCTCAAGCCAATCCAATGCTTTCCCCTGAAGTGAGAATGGGAAAAGTATCAATCTAAGAGCATCTTCGGACACATTCGTGTGTTTGCTCCCCCAACATGTATCCACGAAACCCTTGAGATGTTTGTAGGCATTTTGATCCGCAGCGCCCGTAAAATACCCACGATGCTCAAGTAAGGTCAACATCACATTGATTATTTGAAAATTGCCCGCCCGGATTTTGGGTGGGACAATAGCACTAGCATATTCTTGGTTCGGTAACACCTGAGGAACCGCTCTTGGAGGTGGCGGAGGAGGGTCACGGACATTTTCATTAGCATTGGCCTGGAGGCCTCATCGTGTTCCGGGAGGTACAAGAGGAACCTCATCCTCTCCAATATCATCAACCGCCTCCCCCGCAAGCACATTTCCAAGAGGGTCATTAGCATTTAAAGCCATTTGGTACCTGAAGTATTCACACACACAAATTAGTAACAAAGAAGGAAGGAAGAATAATACACAAAACCAACTAAATAGATAGCCAAAACCGTTAATTCCCCGGCAACGGCGCCAAAAAGTGATCGCTTCCAACTCGACACTACTAATGAGCAGCAAGAGAGGGTCACAATAGCTTTTACCCGATTTTGGGTCGGGATCGAATCCATAGAGAGCTAGAATTGGAATCGAGTATCTATTTTGTTTAGGATTGCGTATGTGTTCCAAATTGCACTTCTTATCATTTTTGGGTTTTCTTTATGATTCTATTTTTATCAAACTACTAATTGAAAATGCAACTAGATTAAGATAAGAGATAAATATTGCAAGTTGTATCTAATGATTTAAAAGGCACTAGGGTAGTGACATCCACCTAGGTGGGCAATTTACGAGTACTTGAAACTAAGGCATAATTGACATGATTGGGGAATATGATATAACCATTGCACTATTTTACCCACTCTAAACCTCTTGGTGGTTCATGTGATTTTGCCCAATTGACTTTCTCAAGACCAATTGGGTATGCAAATTTGCACAAACAACTAGGGTTCAAGTGGGGTATTACTCTCTCGAGGATTAACCCTTTAATTGGGACTATCAATCTCTTGGGTACATTCCAATTCCTTGTTGGATCAATTTCGAAGACTTGGACTCTCTTTCTCAAGAAGAGCCCAAGTCAACTAAGCACAAGCTAGTGTTTGCAACCACTAATTTAGAAATAAACCAAGAAATTGATCCAAATACCAAACATCCATAGTCAATTTAACCCTAAAATACAAGACTCGTCAATTACCCATATTAGGATTGAGCCACAACCCCAGCTATGGGTCTAGCTACTTATATTCAAAGAAAAAAAGCAAGAAATAGATGAAGATGAACACATATTAATTAATTGCTAAACTAAATAAAAAGATTCAATGATGAAAAGTAAGTAAAAATACCCAAAATGGCTAAGAAAAGTTGTCTCACGAGTGCAGCTTACGTATTACAATATTTGATGCCCTAAAAATGGAATAAGAATCTATTTATACTAAGCTTAAAATTTTGGACAAAAATGCCCCTATAGGGTTAGTGCGGACCGCACTAAATGGACCGCGGTCCGCATTAGGCTTTGGTCTTCAAAATTGATATCTCTGAACTTGGGCTCCGCGGACCACATAGAATAGACAGGCCTCAGAGGCTTCTAGCGTGGTCCACACAAAGTTGACCGTGGACTGCAGAGGCTCAAAACTCTAAAAATCAACCTCTCTAAATCTTGGCACCGCGGACCACAGAGAATGGACTGCGGCCGCGTTGCCTTCAATGCGGACCACACAGAATCTAGTGCGGTCGCACTACCTTTAAGCCTGAAAACCAGCTCTTTGAATCTCCCAGTGCGGACCGCACAAAGTGGTTGATGGCCACACTGGGCATGTTCTGCATGAGCTTGCCTTGTTTCTGTCACTTGTGCAAGTTTCACTACTTTTGAGCCGATCTTTGATATTTTGTCACTTTGTTGATCAAATCTGCAATCAAGCACAACTTGTGAGCCTTTTTGGGACTATTTTGTATGATTATTTAATCAAAGCGTAAGCAAGAAGGAGCATAAAAAAGGTCAAAATCTCTAGTTATCAAGAACCAAATCACCCACTTTGAACTCTTTGCCACGAGCATATTTATCATGAAGGTACTTCATCTTGTCCTTGTACAAGGATAAACTGGAGTAGGCATGGAATCAGAATTCATCAAGTTCATTAAGTTGCTCCACACGAAGATTTGCTGCTACATACCATTCAAGTTTCAATTTCCTCAAAGCCCGCATGGCCTTGTGCTCTAACTCAACTGGAAGATGGAAAGCTTTCCCAAACACCAACCGATACGGAAACATACCAATTGGAGTCTTGTAAGCAGTCCTATAAGCCCATAGATCATCATCCAGCTTCTTAGACCAATCGGTCCTATTGGCATTGACCTGTTTAGACATAATACTTTTCATTTCCCTGTTTGAGACTTCAACTTGGCCACTCGCCTGAGGATGATAAGGAGTAGATACTTTGTGGTTGACACCATACTTTGCAAGCAAGGTGTCAAAAGCACTATTCCAAAAATGCGACCCCCCATCACTTATGATTTCACGAGGAGTAAAATTCTCTTTTGAGAAATGCAACCAAACTCCTAGCTTCATTGTTGGGAAAAGCCATGGTCTCGACCCATTTTGAAACATAGTTAACTGCCACTAGAATGTAAGTGTTCCTGCACGACCTTACAGATGGGCCCATGAAATCAATACCCCACACATAAAAAATATCCAATTCTAGAATGGTGTTGATAGGAATCTCATCTTTCTTCAAAATATCACCCGCTCGTTGACATTCTTCACACCTCTTCACAAGATCATTTGCATCTTTATACAAATTTGGCCAATAAAACCTACAACTTAGAACTTTGGAAGTCGTCCTCGCCCCGCCATGATATCCACTATAAGGAGAGGAATGACAAGCCTCCAAGATACTCAATTGCTCTTTCTCCGGTACATACCTTCGGATCACACCATCCGTGCAAATCTTGAACAAGTACGGCTCATCCCAATAGAAATCCAAACTATCCCGTTTGAGCTTCTTCCTTTGGTTAGAAGAGAGATCATACGGGATTATACCAGTCACAAGTAAATTAGCAACATCTGCAAACCATGGCATATCACTCATTGACACAGAAAGTAGTTGCTCATCGGGAAATGCATCATTGATCTTTAGGCCATCACACGACCTTCTTTCCTCCCCCAAGCGGGACAAGTGGTCCGCCACTTGGTTTTTACTACCTTTTCGGTCCACAATTTCCAAATCAAACTCTTGAAGTAACAAGACCTATTGCATCAACCTAGATTTGGAGTCTTTTTTCGTCATTAAGTACCTAAGGGCTGCATGATCGGTGTGCACTGTGACCTTGGCTCCCATGAGATATGACCAAAATTTTTCCATTGCGAACATAATAGCCAAAAACTCTTTCTCAGTCACCGTGTAGTTCCTTCGAGCCTCATTCATTGTCTTGCTCTCATAGTACACCGTATGAAATATTTTGTTCACTCTTTGACCCAAAACTGCCTCAACCGCAAAATCACTCCCGTCGCCCATGAGCTCGAAAGGCAAGCTCCAATTGGGTGCGGTAATGATAGGGCTGGTGGTCAACTTATGCTTGAGAAGTTCAAAGGCTTGCATACATCCCTCATCAAACATGAACTTGACATCCTTTTCTAGTAGCTTGGACAAAGGATTCACTACCTTCGGAAAGTCCTTGATAAACCTCCGATAGAACCCCGCGTGCCCAAGAAAACTCCTAACCCCCTTGACAGAAGTGGGGGGGAGGAAGCCTTGAAATTACCTCTATTTTGGCCTTATCTACTTCAATTCCATGCTTTAAAATTTTATTACCCAACATTATGTCCTCTTCAACCATAAAGTGGCATTTTTCCCAAGTGAGCACAAGATTGATGTCTTCACAACGGGCCAACACTCTATCCAAATTTGTCAAATATTCATCAAATGAATCACCCACCACTCTAAAGTCATCATGAACACCTCCAAAATATCTTTCACCATATCGGTAAAAATGGCCATCATACACCGTTGGAATGTCATCGATGTATTACACAACCCAAAAGGCATCCGAGAAAAAGCAAAGGTGCAATATGGACAAGTAAATGTGGTCTTCTCCTGATCCTTCAGAGCAATCAAGATTTGGTTGTACCCAGAATATCCATCCAAGAAACAATAGAAGGCACGCCCAGCAAGACGATCAAGCATATGGTCAAGGAAAGGCAATGGAAAGTGATCCTTGCGGGTCACCTTGTTCAGCTTGTGGTAGTCCATGCACACCCTCCATCCAGTAACTGTCCGGGTTGGAATAAGCTCATTATTAGCATTGGTCACCACGGCCATACCACCCTTCTTAGACACACATTGCACTGGCAAATTCCACGAGCTGTTAGAGATAAGGTACACAACCCTGACATCTAACCACTTGATCACCTCCTTTTTCACAACTTCTTACATTGCCTCGTTCAACCTCCTTTTATGTTACAAAGAGGATTTGCATCATCTTCAATAATAATCTTGTGCATACAGAATGCGAGGCTTATTTCCCGAATATCAGCTAAAGTCCATCCAATTGCCTTCTTTCGCTTTTTGAGCACTGCCAATGTGGCATCTACCTGCATGTTAGTAAGACAAGATGAAAGAATAACTGGTAAAGTTGAACTGCGACCTAAGAATTCATACATGAGTTATAGAGGCAATGGCTTCAACTCCAACACCGGAGGTTCCTCAATTGAAGGCTTTATTGGAGGATTCTTTCTATTTTCAAGATCTAAAGAGAGTTTTCTAGGATCATAAGAATAAGATCACATTCCATGTAAAGCATTCACGCACTCTGCTCGTCCCTCATCATCATTGACATCAAGATTCAACAATATGTCCTCCAGAGGGTCCTCCACATTGATCATTGCACTAGTATAATCAATTATCACAGCCGTTACAAGATCCACAAATGAGCACACTTTGTTACAATTGGGATGCTTCATTGACTTGCACATATAAAAGACCACATTTTCATCACCCACCCGAAAAGTGAGTTCCCCTGCTTCATATCAACTAGAGCCTTCCCCGTAGTGAGGAAAGGTCTCCCCAATATGACCGGAACTTCATAATCTACCTCACAATCGAAGATCACAAAATCAGCTGGCAAGATAAATTTGTCCACCCGGACAAGCACATCATCAATAATACCCAATGGTCGCTTCATTGATCTATCCTCTATTTTCAATCTCATGGAAGTCGGCCTCGGTGGCCCAATATCCAAAGTCTTGAAAACTGAGTAGGGCATCATGTTGATACTTGACCCTAAATCACATAGAGCTTTAGCAAAGTCTGCACTTCCAATCGTGCAAGGGATAGTAAAAGCATTGGGATCCTCCAGCTTTGGAGCCATTGAATATACTATAGCACTAACTTGGTAGGTCATCTTGATAGTTTCATAGTCCATGGATCTTTTCTTTGCCACCAAATCTTTTATGAATTTAGCATAGCCAGGCATTTGCTCCAAAGCCTCCACCAAAGGCACATTAATGGATAAGATGTTCATCATTTCAATGAACTTTTAAAACTGATTCTCATCTTTGTTCTTGACTATCCTCTAAGGATAAGGTGGAGATGGCCTAGGCAAGGTTGCCTTGGCTTTTGGCACAACCGGATCCAGCATGTCTATTACGTGTTCCCTAGACGGGTTCACATCATTTTGTGTTTCTACCTCGGCATCTTGAATATCAATCATCATTTCTTCATTTACATTTTCATCAACCACATTCTCAATTACCAAAGGAATTTCATCTTCTTGAAACTCAACTTCATCACCCAAAACTTGCTTTTGTTTGGAGGCATTCACATCACCGCCTCGTCAACTCCTAGTAGTTACCGCCATAACATGATTGTTCCCACCCTTTGGGTTAACCACCATATCACTCGGTAGAGCACTCTTAGGGTGAATATTCAAGGACTGTGAGATTTGGCCTTGCTGAACCTCCAAATTCCTGATTGAAGTGTTGTGAAAAGCCAATTGTGCATCAGAGTCAGCATTCTTTTTCATCATCTGTTCAAACATCATTTCAATTCTCCCCATTTCATTGTCGAAAGAACTAGGACCCTGGGATGGAAAAGTTGGTGGATTGCTCGATTGTTGGTACATTGGGGCCTTTGAAAGTCTTGCCCCTGATTTCCCAGGTTATTGTTCCATCCACCCTGGTTGTTATTTCCACCCCAATTGTTGTTGCCCCAGTTTCCCTAATTGCTTCGATTGTTGTTTTGATTTCCCTAATTTGGATTTTGATTATTGTTGTTCCCTTGTTGTTAATTATTCCAATTGTTGTTGCCTTGTTGTTGATTACCCAATTGACCTGGGATCTCCGTTGTTGTTAGTTAGAAGAATTGCCTCTTTGGCCTTGATAATTATTCACATATTGTACCTTTTCATTATGCTCATCATAACCATCATCTTGGAATCCACCACAATCATTGTCAAATTGAACCGAACTCCCTTGGTTCTGTTGACCTCTTTGTCTTATATTATTCACTATCATGTTGACACCCTCCATGGCATTTACTTGGCGAGGATTTTGAACTTGTTGCAACTGTTCCTTTGCTAATTGGTTCATTGTTATTGTAAGTTCTGCTATAGCCTGACCATGGTCATGTAGATCTTTATGCAATGAGTGACCGTGGGGTCACCTGTGGCACATTGGCCCTACTTTTCTTTGCAGAGAATGTGTCAGCCATCTCGTCAAGAATAGCACAAGTTTCATCATAAGGTAGCTTCATGAAATTACCCCCAACCAGTTGATTCACTATGCATTGATTTGTTGTATTGATGCCCCCGTAGAAGGTCTATTGCAACATATTCTCTGTCATATCATTGTTGGGGCATTCCTTCACCACGGTTCTATATCTCTCCCAAATCTCATGCAATGGTTCAACGGGCTCCTGCTTGAAAGCTAAGATCTCATCTCGCAATGTTGCCATATGCCCCGGTGAGAAGAGCTTTGCAATAAATTAGTCCGGTAACTCACCCCAAGTAGTGATGGAATGGTTGGAAAGTCGCTCATGCCAATCCAACGCCTTCCCTCTAAGTGAAAATGGGAAGAGTCTCAACCGAAGTGCATCCTTGGACACATTGGTTGGCTTTCTCCCCCAACAGGTATCCACGAACCCTTTGAGATGTTTGTAAGCATTTTTATTGGCAGATCTCGTGAAACATACACGCTGTTCCAACAATGTTAGTATCACATTGGTAATTTGAAAATTTCCCGCCCGGATTCGGGGTGGGACAATTGCACTTGCATAGCCTTGGTTCGGATGCCCTCTTGGAGGTGGCAGAGGAGGGTCTGGAATATTTTCATTAGCATTAGCCTGGAGGCCTCGACGTTGCTATTGAGGTACAAGAGGCACCTCATCATCTCCGACATCATCTACATCC
>MU777036.1:34260-41673 GCA_026770625.1 Nicotiana glauca | reverse complement strand
CACCCTAACCCCCCACCCCCCACAACCACATTGCCAAGAGGGTCATTGTTGTTTGCTACCATTTTGCACCTGAAGTTATGACACACACGAATTAGTAACAAAGAAGGAAAAAAGAACAATTCACAAAATTTCTTAGATAGATAATCACGACCGTTAGCTCCCCAGCAATGGTACCAAAAAGTGATCGAGGCCAACCTTGTACTACTATAAAGTATCAAGAGAGGCCAAAGCAGCTTTTACCTGAGGAGGTCGGGATCGATTTCCACAGGGAGCTAGAGATTGGAATTCAGTTTCTATCTAAGTTAGAGTTGCGTAATTGTTCCTAATTGCACTTCTAAGCATTTTTGCTTTTTTGATTTAACTTATAAATTTATACTACTAAGATGCTAAATTGAGCTAAGTTAAGCTAAGAAAAGACTATTGAAGATGTTCTAATTATTTAAAAGGCACTAGGGGAGTGACTTTCACCTAGGTGTATAATTAACGGGTTCTCGTGTCTAAGGCTAAGCTTCCATATTTGGCGATTACGATATAACCATTGCACGATTCTACTCACTCTATACCTCTCGGTAGTTCGAGTGATTTTTCTCTAATTGACTTTCTCAAGATCAATTGGGTATGATCATTTGTACAAGCAATTGAGGTTCAAGTCGGGTATTACAATCTCTCAGTTTAACCCTTTAATTGGGGATATCAATTCTCTTGAGTGTGCCCCAATTTCTTGTTGGACTAATTCCAGAGAGTTAGTCTCTCTTTCTCAAGAAGAGCCAAAATCAACAAAGCATAAACTAGTGTTTGCAACCATAATTCAATAATAAAATCATAAATTAGTCCAATTATCAAACACACATAGACATTCAAACCTTAAAACACAAGACCCATCAATAACCCACACTAGGATTGAGCCACAATCCTAGTTGATGGGTCTAGCTACACATGATAACAGAGAAAAACAAAGAAATAGATGAAGATAAACCCATCAAATTATATTACGAATTAAAACTTGAAGATTCAATGGTAAAACTACTATAAAATTACTCCAAATGGCAAGAAACCCTATTCACACGTGCAGCTCAACTGTAGAATCTAATTGATGACCTAAAATGGGAAAAGAAACTATTCATACTAGGCCAAAAAAATTGGACGAAAATACCCCTATGGGGCTAGTGCGGACCGCACAAAATCAAGTGTGGTCGCACTAAGGCTCTTAGCTAAAAATCCTGATCTCTAAAGTTGAGCTCTGTGGACCTCACAGAACCGAGTGCGGCCACAATGAAGTCAATGCGGACCGCACAGAATTGAGTGCAGCAGAATCACTTGGCTGGCTGGAATTGAGCACTCTCTGAGTCTCTTCATTGCAGACCGCACAGAATGGAGTGCGGTCGCATTGCTTTTCTGCCTGAGATGAGTACTCTCTGAACCTCTTTCTTGCGTACCACACAGAATGGTGTGCGGCCGCACTGGACCTGTTTGACTGAGCTTGGTCTTGTCTTGGTACTTGTGCAAGTTTCACCCTTTTTTGAGCTGGTTTTTGACACCTTGTCACCTTGATGATCAAACCTGCAATCAAGCACAACTTGTGAGCCTTTGGGACTATTTTGTACACATTTCTAATCAAAACTTAAGAAAGAAGGAGTGTAAAATTCATCATAATCCCTAGTTATCAGTTCCCCAACCCCCCAAAAAAATGACCCCGTGCCCGCTTGGTCAAAACCCGAAGTTCGGACCAAAACCCGATTAAACATTCACCCCCGAGCCCGGATATGCAATTGGTTTTGGAATCCGACATTAATTGAGAATCCCCAAATTTCAAAATACCCAATTTTCACCCTAAAACACCCAAATTCCCATGAAAATCCCTAGATTTTGTGTTGAAATCTTGTAAAAAGATGAAGTAGATTTGAAGAAATGAGTTAGTAGTTGTTTACCTATGATTTGGGGAAAAGCCTTTCTTTGGAAAATCGCCTAAGAGAGCTTAGGGTTTAAGAGAATTTGAAAAATAAAGAAAATCCCATCTAAGTTAGAATTTTACACAGGTGCAGTTATCGCATTTGTGATGACAGGTTCGCAAATGCAAACTCGCAAATGTGGCCGAGGCTTCGCAAATGCGAAGGTAGGTCTGCCTTGCTCTCTTCGCAAATGCGAACATTGTTTGCAATTGCGGCTACTGTGGATGTCGCATTTGCGAAGGTTCCCTGCCCAGCTCAGACTTCGCAATTGTGATGGTCTCGCAATTGCGAGCCAGGCTTTGTAATTGCGCAAAGCCAACAGACCTGCAACACACCAGCAGTTTTTCCTAAGTTCAAAATACTCTACGGCCTATCCAAAACTCACCCAAGCCTTCGAGGCTCCAAACCAAACATGCACGCAAGTCCAAAAACATCATACAGACTTGTTCGTGTAATCAAATCATCAAATTAACAACTATGAATTTAGCCCCAAAATCAATGAAATTCTCAAGAACACCTAAAGTTACTATTTCCACAACCAATGGTCTGATTTATATCAAGTCCGATTCGCACCAAATTTCACATATTAGACTTAAACATTATTTTAAACCAGTAACGGACTCCGGAACCAACATACGGACACGATACCATCATATTCAAACATTATTCAATTTCCAAACTTCTTACACTTTTCAGTTAAAAAATTTTCCTCAAAATTTCATCTCTCGGGAGAGGGACCTCGGAATTCAATTCCGGGCATATGCGCAAGTCCCATATTTTTATATGGACCCTCCGGGACCATCAGATCATGGGTCCAGGTCCAGGCCCGTTTACCCAAAATGTTGGCCGAAGTCAACTCAAATTTACATTTAAAGGCAAAGTTGGCATTTTCTCAAATTTTCACATAAGGGCTTTCCGGAAGCGCGCCCGAACTGCGCATGCAAATCGAGGAGAAGGAAAATGAGGTATTGAAGGACTCGGAACCCTGAATTGGGTTCTAAAACACGAGATGAACTTTTGTTCATCACATTCTCCACCTCTAAAATAATTGTTCGTCCTCGAACAGACATGGAAAAGTACCTGAGTCGGGGAAAAGATGGAGATATCGGCTCTGTATATCAAACTTGGACTCCCATGTACCTGCCTCGACAGGCTGACCTCTCCACTGCATACGAGCTGAAGGGAAATTCTTCGATCTTAACTAACAAACTTGTCGATCTAGAATAGCTACCGGCTCCTTCTCGTAAATCATGTCCTTGTCCAACTGGACGGTGCTGAAGTCTAGCACATGGGATAGATCGTCGTGATACTTCCGAAGCATGGACACATGAAACACTGGATACACAGCTGATAAACTCGGCGGCAACGTAAGCCTGTAAGCCACCTCTGCCACTCTATCAAGGATCTCAAAAGGACCGATGAACCTAGGGCTTAGTTTGTCCTTCTTCCCAAATCTCATCACCCCCTTCATGGGCGATTCCTGAAGCAACACTCGCTCTCTGACCATGAATGCCACATCACGAACCTTACGGCCGACATAACACTTTTGCCTAGACTGAGCTGTACGAAACCTATCCTGAATGATCTTAACCTTGTCCAAGGCATCCTGAACTAAATCTGAACCCAACAACTGAGCCACTCCCAGCTCAAACCACCCAACCGATGACCGACACCGCCTACCATATAATGTCTCATAAGGAGCCATCTGGATGCTCGATTGGTAACTGTTGTTGTAGGCAAACTCTGCTAATGGCAAGAATTGATCCCAAGAACCTCCAAAACCAATAACACATGCTCGGAGCATATCCTCCAAAATCTAAATAGTACACTCGGACTGCCCGTCCATATGGGGATGAAATATTATGCTCAACTCGACTCGTGTACCCAACACACATTGTACTGCCCTCCAGAAATGCGAGGTAAACTGCGTACTTCAGTCAAAAATCATCGACACGGGCACACCATGAGGACGAACAATCCCCCGAATATAGATCTTAGCCAACCACTCCAAAGAATAGGAAACTGCCACATGAATGAAACGCATTGACTTAGTCAGCATATCCACAATAACCCACACTGCATCGAACTTCTGAGTTCAAGGGAGTCCAATAACGAAGTCCATAGTGATACGCTCCCACTTCCACTCAGGAATCTCAATCTTCTGAAATAAAACACCAGGTCTCCGTTGCTCGTACTTTACCTGTTGACAATTCAAACACCGATCTACATATGCTACAATATCCTTCTTCATCCTCATCCACCAATAATGTTGCCGCAAGTCCTGATACATCTTAGTGGCTCCCGGATGAATAAAGTATCGGGAACTATGGGCCTCCTCTAGAATAAACTCACGAAGTCCATCCACATAGGCACACAAACACGACCCTGCATCCTCAAAACTCCATCATCTCCTACTGTAACCTTATTGGAACCCACGTGCCGCACTGTGTCTCTAAGGACAAACAAATGAGGATCATCGTACTGCTGATCTCGGATATGCTCAGATAATTAAGAACGAGCGATTGTACAAGCTAGAACACAATTGGGCTCAGAAATATGCAACCTCATGAACTGACTGGCTAAAGCCTGAACATCCAAAGCAAGCTGCCTCTCATCGATCCGAATATATACAAGGCTGCCCATACTGGCTGACTTCCTACTTAAAGTATATGCCACTACATTGGCCTTCCTTGGATGATACAAGATGGTGATATCATAGTCTTTCAACTGCTCTAACCATCCTCTGCCTCAAATTTAGCTCATTCTGCTTGAACAAGTATTTCAAACTCTTGTGATCCCTAAACACCTCACGTGACACGTTGTATAAATAATGCCTCCAAATCATCAGCGCGTGAAACAATGGTTGCTAGATCCAAATCATGAACTGGATAATTCTTCTCATGAATCTTCAGTTGTCGTAAAACATATGCAATAACCTTGCCATTATGCATCAACAACGCAACAAGTCCAATACGAGATATATCACAATATACTATATATAGCCCTGAACCTATGGGCAAAACCAACACCGGTGCCATAGTCAAAGCTATCTTGAGTTTCTAAAAGCTCGCCTTACACTAGTCCGACCACCTGAACTGGACACCCTTCTGGGTTAGCCGTGTCATCGGGGCTGCAATAGATGAAAACCCCTCCACAAACTGACGGTAATAGACCGCCAAACCCAAGAAACTCCAAATCTCCATAGTTGATGTGGGTCTAGGATAGTCCTTGACTGCCTTAATCTTCTTAGGATTCACTTGAATACCCTCTGCTAATAAACGTGACCCAAGAATGTTACTGAACTCAACCAAAAATCACATTTTAAAAACTTAGCATATAACTGACTATCCCTGAGAGTATGAAGAATGACTCGAAGGTGCTGCTCGTGCTCCTCCCAGCTGTAGGAGTAGATCAAAATATCATCAATGAAGACAATCTCGAAGGAATCTAAATAAGGCTTGAACACTCGGTTCATCAAATCCATGAAAGCTACTAGGGCATTTGTCAACAGAAATGACATCACTAAGAGTCTGAAGAACGACTCAAAGGTGTTGCTCGTGCTCCTACCGACTGTGGGAATAGATCAAAATATCATTAATGAAGACAATCATGAAGGAATCCAAATAACATTTGAACACTCGATTCATCAAATCCGTGAAAGTTGCTGGGGCATTTGTCAGCCAAAATGACATCACTAAGAACTTATAATGCCTGTACCGAGTGCGGAAAGCTATCTTAGGGACATCAGATGGCATAATCCTCAAGTGATGGTAGTTAGATCTCAAATCAATCTTCAAAAATACCTTGGCACCCTGAAGTTGATCAAACAAATCATCAACCCTTGGTAATGGATACTTGTTCTTGATGGTGATATTGTTCAACTACCGATAATCTATGCACATCAATCCATCCTTTTTCTTAACAAATAACACCGGTGCATGCCAAAGCGAGACACTAGGTCTAAAAAGTCTTTATCCAACAAGTCTTGCAATTGTTATTTTAATTCTTTCAACTCTGGCGGGGCCATACGACATGGTGGGATAGAAATGGGTTGAGTGCCCAGAGCCAAATCAATGCAAAAGTCAATGTCTCTGTCGGGTGGCATCCCCAGCAGGTCTGAGAGAAATACCTCTGGAAACTCATGAACAACAGGCACAAAATCCATATAAGGGACCTCAACACTAGAATCACGAACATATGCCAAATAGGCCTAACATCCCTAAACCATACGTCGAGCCTTCATATATGAAATAATCCTGTTGGTAGAATGACTAGGGGTCCCTCTCCACTCCAAAGGGGAAAACCTCGGTAATACCAAGGTCACGGTCTTGGCATGACAGTCCAATATAGCATGATAAGGGTATAACCAATCCATCCCCAAAATGAGTTTGAAATCCACCATATCGAGAACTAGGAGATCTACACAGGTCTCAAAACCCCCAATAGGAGTGGAGGTGCACTGATAGGAGCTGGTGGTGCACTATGGGGCAACTGATCAAAATATTGCATAAGTGAACCATGGACGCCTAGAGAACGCCTGAAGTGCTGAATGAAACGGCCTGGGAGAATGGCCTCTACCAAAAGAATCCCCACATCCAGATGAGGCACCACTGAATTTTCCAGAATGATGAGGCCTCTTATCAGACCCCTAACCACTCTTCTAAGCTAGAACCATCTCAACCCGCCTGGCCACATTGGCCGCATCCTGGAAAGTAATCTCGCTCCATGTCTCCTTAGTCATATGCAGTCTAATAGGCTGAGAGATTCCCTCAATAAATCGTCACCCTCTCTCTTTCTCTCGATGGTGAGTATCAGAAGAGCATGACAAACCAAATCAATAAACCTCGTCTCCTACTAGGTGACAGTCATAGAACCCTGCTGAAGATGCTCGAACCGCCTGCGGTACTCCTCTCTCTAAGTGATGGGAAGGAACTTCTTGAGAAATAGTTGCGAGAACTGGTACCAAGTGAGGGCTGGTGACCTAGCTGGTCTAGCCAAACAATAATCTCTCCACCATTTCTTGGCGGAACCTGACAGACGAAAAACAGCAAAGTCGATCCCATTGGTCTCCACTATCCCCATGTTCCGAAGAACCTCGTGACAGTTGTCTAAATAATATTAGGGATCCTTTGAAGATGTACCACTATAGGTAGTAGTGAAGATATTGGTAAACCCGTCTAATCTCCACAAATCATCTAATGACATAGCTGATCCATAATCGGTCTAAGCTATAACACTCGGTGGAACTAACCCAACTGGCTGAGCTGCTGGAGTCATAAATTGGGGAGCCATCTGCTCCAGAATGCGAGTAGCGGGAGTTTGTGCTCCTCCCCCATCCTGAGAGACGGTTGGTGCTACAAGAAGTATGTCTGCCTTAGTGACACTCTTCATAAGGCCCACTAGACGTACCAAAGCATACTAGAGTACCGGGGTAGCGATGAACCCCTCTGGACCTGAGCTGGGC
>MU777036.1:11760-31760 GCA_026770625.1 Nicotiana glauca | reverse complement strand
CTGATACCAAGAAAATGATAATAAGTCTTACTCAGCATGGAAAAATCATCAATTTATGCATTGATAGTACTTAATAAGAATCACAACGATCACAATATAAGATCACGGGCATGCTTGAAACTAACGTATAGATACTCGTTACCACACCTATACATCGTACACAAAACTAGCACATAGCAAATAATGCACAAACATATTCCCTCAAGCTAATGTTAGACCAAACACTTACCTCGATTCCACGGCCACGAATCAAGCCTCAACTATCGCTTTCCCTCTAGATTTCACCTCCAATTCACTTGTATCTAGTCATAATTAGTTTAATAACATCAATAAATACTAAAGAACTCCACCCAATGCTTAATTATAGTATTCCCAACATGTTCCCCAAAAACCCAAAAATCGACCCCGGGACCGCTTGGTCAGAACCCGAAGTTCGGACCAAAACCTGATTACCTATTCACCCCCGAGCCCGGATATGTAATTGGTTCTGTAACCGACCTCAATTGAGGTCTAAACCCCAAATTTTGAAATTCCCAATTTTCACCCAAAACACCCAAATTCCCATGAAAATTCTTAGATTTTGTGATGAAATCTTGTAAAAAGATGAAGTCGATTGAAAGAAACTAGTTAAAAGTTGTTTACCTATGATTTGGGGAAGAACCTTTCTTTGGAAAATCGCCTAAGAGAGCTTAGGGTTTGAGAGAATTTGAATAATGAAGAAAATCCCATCTAAGTTTGAATTTTACACAGATGCAGTTATCGCATTTGCAATGACAGGTTCGCAAATGCGGGCCAGGCTTCACAAATGCGAAGGTAGGCTTGCACTGCGCTCTTCACAAATGCAAACATTGTTCGCAATTGCAGCTATTGTAAATGTCGCATCGCATTTGCGAAAGTCCCCTGCCCAGCCAGTCTTCGCAATTGCGATGGTCCTTCGCAATTGCGGGCTTGCATTTGCGAGCCAAGCTTTGCAATTACGAAGCCTGCAGACCTGCAACACACCAACAGTTTTTCTTAAGTTTAAAACACTTCGCGACCTATCAAAACTCACCTGAGTCCTCAGGGATCCAAACCAAACATGCACGTAAGTCCAAAAATATCACACGGACTTGCTTGTGCAATCAAATCATCAAATTAACATCAACAACTATGAATTTATCCCCAAAATCAATGAAATTCTCAAGAACACCTAAAGTTACTATTTCCACAACCGAGGGTCCAATTTATAGCAAATTCTGATTCCTACCAAATTTCATATATTAGACTTAAATATTATTTTAAATATGTACCGGGCTTCAGAACTAATATATGGGCCCGATACCATCATATTCAAACATTATTCAATTTCCAAACTTCTTACATTTTTCAGTTAAATAATTTTCTTCAAAAATTTATTTCTCGGGCTAGTGACCTCGGAATTCAATTCCGGGCATACGCCCAAGTCCATATTTTTCTACTGACCCTCCGGGATCGTCAAATCATGGGTCCGGATCTGTTTACCCAAAATATTGACCGAAATCGGCTTAAATTCAAATTTAAAGGCAAATTTGGAATTTTTCTCAAATTTTCACATAAGGACTTTTCGGATGCGCGCTCGAATCACGCATGCAAATCGATGAGAAGGAAAATGAGGTCTTGAAGGCCTCGGAACCCTGAATTGGATTTTAAATCACGAGATGACCTTTTGGGTCATCATTGTGTTGAATAGATCGTTTAACTTTGCATCTTATTGAAATCTAGGATTTAGGTCTTGTTTTAATTGAATTGAATTGAATTGATTACACATGGTGTAAATTGAATGTTTAAGTTTGTATTATCTTAAATAGTTTAGTTAGAATTGAATTACTAACTTTGAATCGAATTGAGTTTTTATGATTTGTTCTTGTGAATTGAGCTTTCGGGCGAGGATACTGAAATAGTATAGTTGGATGTTGTTGGCGGCCCAAAATGGGGGAAGGTATACGAGTTTCTTACCAAAAAATTCCATCATCGTAGGTGTGGAATGCAAAGAATAGGGACTTCCGCACAGGGCGAGGAACTTAATAGGGAGAACCTCTCGGCTATGGGGGAGACATGTCAAAGCTTACATCTGAGCTAGAAGCGACCAAGGAAAGAGAAAGGCTCGGAGATTCTCAATTCCTTAATATGCAAGCTCAGATCAGAACTTTCCTTTATCCTGGAGTTTTTCCGTTGCCCCGGTCTCGTGAGCCATTGTTAGAGGTTAGACCTCCACGCGATCGTTCATCCCGTTCTTCTCGTGGTCGTTCCTCCCGTCATCCATGTGATTGTTCTTCCCGTCCTCCATAAGACCATGCTATATACCGTCTTGTAGATGAAAGTTCATCAAATGGTGATAATATTGTAAAAACACTCCTTGACCAATACTTTGAACTAGATTAATAGAAGTAGTTTTGAATTAGATTGAATAATTTTGAACTTGTTGTAATTAGTTTTTGCTTAGTTTTGGATTGTGATGTTTTATTGAACTTTAATTTGTTAGTTTTAAAGTATTAATTGGATGTTTGATTGTTGTGGATATTTGATTGGATTTGTAATGAATTTGTGATTATTATATATGAATTGGGGGTATTGTAATACTATTTTATTTAGCAGGCGGTGTAGCTACCAAAACAAGCATTTTTTATCAAAACTAAAACCAGAAAACCGACCAATTTTGGTCTGTAAATAATAAAATAAAATAAAATTGCACATTATCGACCAATGTTGGTCGGTTAATGTACAATGAATGCCCAGAATTCAACATTACCGACCAAGTTAGGTTGATCTTTTGCGTGCACTGTCCAGTTTACCGACCAAAGTTGGTCGATATTTTTAAATTTTAATTATTTGAAAAAATAATTTTTCAGTACTGACCAAAGTTGGTCGATTTTTTAAATTTTAATAATTTATAAAACAAATAAATTTACCAATACCAACCAAAGTTGGTCGGTAGACAAAAATAATAAATTTAATACACCGACCAAGTTTGATTGTAAAATTAAATTATTAAAATAATATTCCGACCAACTTTGATCAGTAAGTCAATTACATTGTCAGATGGTCGTGTAGAGCATACCGATTAATATTTGGTCGGTAATTTCCGACCAATTTTGATCGATATACCCTTCCGACCTTCAAAATACCGTCCACAAGTACATGATCGTGTTTTGGATGGCTATTGACTTTTATCGACCAACTTTGGTCGGGTTTTTTGGACCAATTTGCCCGAATTTCTAGTAGGGCAAGAAAAGTAGATGAGTTGTTCTTCTGAAATTTTTATATTGTTCCGACTATTTGAAAAAGTGAAATTGCCTTAGAGGGATAGAGAGAAAACTAAAAATACGAAAGACACGAAAAATAATTCCTTTTATATTGTCTCCACTTGTTCATCTCATTTTGCCTTATTCAAGTAAAATTAAATAAAGGCAAACGCGAGTTATTGCATGTGGGAGTTGGCAAAGCGCGGTAGTGGAATACTGGCATTGATTTTAAAGAGGGATTCGCATGATATTATAACCAAATCAAGGCAGGCAAGATAATAACAAATGCTGATACATTTCTTTGAACCATCACTTCTAATATATGGTTTACAAAACCAATAAGGCAAGAGATCGTCTTCACCCCACCGTATGATTTAGTGATCAATAAAATGAAATACAAATTATATTAATAAATAATAAAATAAGAAATTTTTGTAATTTACTTATGTCTAAATGACGAAGTAATTTTTGTTCCTAATTCGACGGAAATGTACTTCAACTTGTAGTAATCCCATCCTGATTCTTCTATACATAAAAGATTGATTTGAATTTGGTTTCACGGTATTAAGCAATTAAATTGACCATCATTTAAAAAAAATTAGTATACTAAGCTAGTATTTGGATATAGATTTGGTTGAAACTTTAAAAAATAATTTATGAAAGTTAAAGTTGTATTTGCACATTAGTAAAAATTACTCTCAAAATAATAGCCGTAAATATATAATTTTTATATATAAAAATATTATGTATGTTATATACAAAAATTATAAATCTCAGCTACATAATGTAAATAATTTCTGATGGGCTAAAACTGAAAAAGCTTAAAATTTGTGAGTGGGATATATTTTCAAAAACTAATCAAATTCCAGTAAAATGTTTTCAAATTTTCTTTGGAAAATTAAAAAAAAATTATATCCAAATGGGTCCTTAGTTTTGAAGAGAGAATATTTACGTAACAAAGGTATGAGTGTAAAGTTCTTCTTTTTACTTTTTAAAATATGAATAGTTCACATGCAGCGCTTGAAACCAAAATCACCTAAAGTGGTAATATTCGTACCTAAATGGTACACAAACTTCAATCCGCAATTTTTACTACTCCCTCTGTTCTACCAAAAATCTACTCTTTTTGTCACAAAAAGAATTGCCACTTTGCATGGAAGAGGTATTTACTTGGGGCCAAAAAATCAATGATACTAGAGAAAAGAAAACAAATTAACCATAATATTCAAGCAGAATCATTTTATCTGGTGCAAGAAGCAAGGCAAGGGTTAGAACCACTAGCTGCTCTCCACGTGTCACCAAGAAAGTTTCTGATGACATGGCACAAGGCACATGCTGACGCAGAAATCTGAACACTGCGGATAAGCCGACTCATCAAATCATAATCATCCTAACAAATGACTCCTGACACATCATTTATGGTGAAAAACAGCTCCACGTGTACATGAAAAATATGACAAATTCTTTTTAAAATAATTCTGACCTTGACTTTTGCTGTTAACTAGGAAACCGAATCAATTTTGACAAGTTGTAATATGCTATCCCTGTGTGTTTGGATAAACTTAGAGTCACGTCAATAACCAAAACTTTTATAGCCACATCCCTAAATTTTCAAACATTATTTGGCACCTTCTGATTTAGCATGTTAATTTCACTCATTTAACTATTCTTTAATTTCAGTAAAATCATTCAATTATTTTTTATCACTTAAAAGTAACTAAACTTTATCTTTATCACTTAAAATCATTTTACCTCAAATTTTCACCATAAATATAACATGACATACATTTTAATAAAAAAAATTCAAAGAAAATACCACAAAAGCTTACATGGGTCATACCCACATTAAGATCCATGTCTCCTTTAATATGACTTGACCCAAACTCTAAATGGATTTCATGGGTAAAAAACCGCACATAATATAGCTCATACCAGGTCAACCACATCCCTCTTTAGATATTAAATTTCACATTATTTTTAATTAAATTCCACATTATTTTAAAATAATTATCCTATACTACAAAGTTTTTACCTTTTCTGTTACATAATGCACATTTATAATTATTCTATATTAAAATAATTTATGCTAGAAAATTCTTATTTTGTTTGTATGACCTGTCCTCGGCAAAAAGTCTTATTGGAGTTGGTGTCTTATTACCATGTTGAAACCTACAAGAATGTTTACTCTTATTTTATCAACCCAACAAATCATGAGAATTATTGGCCTATAGTTGAAAATGGTGGTGAAGTTATCCCACCTAAGGTAGTGAAGAAAAAGAGGGGTAGGAAGCCGAAAAATAGGAGAAAGGAAGCCGAGGAAATAGAACAACAAAAAAAGGTTGAAGCAACCAATAGGGCAAATATGAGGGCTAAGAAAAGAGCCGAACAAAAGCCACATCAAAGGTTATCTAAAAAGGGCACCATAGCGATAAGCTGTTCAATTTGCAAGAAGATTGGGCATAATGCCGGAGGGCATTTTAAGTATGAAGAAAATGGATCTCAGATGCCAGCGCAAGTAGCAATATCTTCTGTTCTAAATTAATAGAATGGTATAAATATGTTATGTGAATTGGATACGGTAGTATTTTTGCTTTAGTAGAGTTATAAAATGACTCGAATAGGGCATACAAACAAAATAGGAATTCTCTAGCATAAATTATTTTAGTATAGAATAATTATGAATGTGGATTATGTAACAGAAAAGATAAAAACTTTGTAGTATAGGATAATTATTTTAAACTAATGTGAAATTTAATTAAAAATAATGTGAAATTTAATATATAAAGAGGGATGTGGTTGACCTGGTAAGAGCTATTCTATGTGTGATTTTTTACCCATGAAATCCACTTAGAGTTTGGGTCAAGTCATATTAAAGGAGACATGGATCTTAATGTGGGTATAACCCATGTAAGCTTATGTGGTATTTTCTTTGAATTTTTTTAATTAAAATATATGCCATGTTATATTTATGGTAGAAGTTTGAGGCAAAATGATTTTTAAGTGACAGATAAAATTTAGTTACTTTTAAGTGACAAAAAATAGTTGAATGATTTTACTGAAATTAAAGAATAGTTCAATGACCATTAGAGAAATTAACCCGATTTAGCATCATATCCACGGAACCCTGCACAATGCTAACAGAATTTAAATGGTAAAAACTTACATTTAGGTGCATACTCATATCATAATCATACGATAGGCAAATCAACCAGTCAGCCTGAAATACTAACTGCAATCACAACGGTCTCATGTTTTTACATAACAATAACATAGTAATATCAATTCGCGGAACTAGACGAATAGAATAAAAATTTTAAAAAAAATAAGGGCATCATGAACTGGGTACTCTGTTTGTTCGCGGAAAAGTGGTCATCAGCACAGAAATTAACACTTGGCCACACAAGAATCTGTCGACTTTAGTGATCTTGTGACATAGTACATTGGGTGGATCCCATTATGAAGTACCTGGTCGGAAGTTTATGAAAAAGTTCATGACATCACTCTTTTCTGACCCTCTAAAACGTGCAAAGATATGACAACCATAAACTAATGTGAATGGAAAACGTAAATGTCCATGTGCCATACGTTTTGCAAATTCAATCTGGAGTGAAGTTGCAGGCTTAGAAGCTTCCGCATTAAATGAACTGCAAACGTCATACTAGATAAAATCAAAGAGATCTCCAGCAAAATTCTATATTCCATCTCAGCAGCATTAACTCCATTGTGAACGCATGGTTCAATTTCAAGAATACAAGTTTGACAAGGGACATACTGTAGTGAAACAAACATGAAAAGAGATGAGAAATGGCAAAAGAGATAATGAGGTCGTAAAAGGGATCAAGAGTAAGTACGTACTTCAGTTGTTCTGATTCACTTTCTTGGCAGATGAGGCTTAGTCGATTCTACAACCACCTGCTTATCCACCCCAAAAAAAGAAGAGGAAAAGCAATAAATTATGACAACAAAACACTTAGCGCCACTTCTTAATTTATATCAAGACAAAATTCTTAAGACTATTTAACGTTAATTAGATATAATAAACTAATTTTCCAAGTACACGTGCACAATTGTGGGAACATTCTCTATGTCATCCTGAAATCTGAACTCAGAATTCCAACACAAGAAAAGACACCGATGCAACCAGAAGCCTCCACTTTATATTCCTTATAAATATAAAAGCATAGAATTATGTAATCATAATTATGATGTAAAATAAATGTATTAGTTGGACAAGCTAAAGACAGTTGTCAAAACTAATTAAAGATGGATGTTAAAAATTTGGACAAAATTTTCTATTGCCTATTGCCCAAAAAATCCAATAGCATTTGCAGCAATACCTCCTACTGTTAATGCAGATCAAAGCTAGAGTAATTCACAGACTACAAAATCTGCTGGTTATTTTCCAAAGACAACATGTGTATCTTGGTTCTTCTGGTAAATACCAAATAGAGATCTTACCCTTCCATCATATGATAATGATGCAAATATCCACGGCTCTCGACAGCTCCAAGCAAGTCCTACAACCAAGATGGACTAGTCAACTGCTGCTTACAAAGTAAGCTGATGAGGCAACAAGAAGTGCTTACTTACCATACACACTGTCTTCATAGTCACTATATGAATTAAGCAATGGATCGACAGGCCTATTAGGGGAGTCAAAGCTGAAAATCCATGAACTTCATTAGATACAGTGAGAGAAGACATTTTCAAGTGTTTTTTTTTTCTTTTTCTTTCTTTTCTTTTTTTGCGGAGAAGGGGAAGAGGGTTTAAGAAAGCACCTCTCTGAAGTTGGTTTGTCGCCACTAGGAGGAGAAGCCCGCCACAGATTGACAGCAGAATCAGTTCCAGCGCTCTGCCAAAGATTTTGTTTCAGCAACAAAATATCAATGGCCAAAGTAGAACACACGACTTGTTTTTAATACTAAAACCATATGCATAGTAGATAAGACATGGGACATGCTGTCAAGAGCTTTCAATGCAAGTTACAGAGCTACAAGCAGTTAAACATCCTATATCTAAAAAGCATAAGATAGAATTTTTTTTTTTTATTTTTGGGGGGAGGGGGCTCAGTGGATGTATACACAACTGTGCTCTGTACATAGAGAGGATAGACAAACAGATACAGAAAATGAAGAGAGGAACCAGAATTAAGTCTTCATATTCGGGATTGCACTTGACAGTCCATGTCCTGTAAACAAACATAAACTGCATTTACTCAATATGGAAAAGGAAATTCAGAAAGAAATTTATAATCCTTTACCCTAACGAAAAAAGTGAAAGACCAGTAGTTGCTCGGACTCTCCAAAAATGTGGCCTGATACATGTCGGATCCTCCAAAAGTAGTGCATTTTTGAAGGATCCGACACGGGTGCGGCTACAATTTGGAGAGTCCGCGCAGCATACGGCAGAAAATAATCTTATATAAAGAAATCAATTAACTAAAGATAAGCAGCCTCATTATTGCCACAAAGTAGTACCAGTGAGCATGTCCAGGGAGCTCAAGGACTGGAAACTTCAGCATTCTAAGATCCCATATATGTATCCCAGATTCATCTTCAGCAGTTACCTGCAGAATTTAAATACATCTTCACTGACACCAAACGCCTGCTTTCTTCCGGGGAAAGAAAAAGAAGCTAAGACCGAACTACTTTGATATTATAAATAGAGAGTTGAAAATTAAGATGGTAAAGTTATGATAGCAATACCTTGCACATAGAAAACTAATACCACTTTCTCCTGTGTGTACCCATTTTAAATCTTATGAGAAAAAAAATGGAGAACCTAAAGCATGCAGAGGTGGCAGAACCAGATTTATTGAGTCCAACTAACTATTCATATATTCACTTTGATGCTTACTTGGTATCTTATTATGTTCTCTTTAAGAAATTTAAAAATATTGTTCCAAACACGACAAAGAAATTCCTCAACTTGATCACGGTTTCTTGAAAGAAAAGTTCCAAGAAGACAGGATAATCATCTTCATATAAAACTGGCATGTTAAAGATGACAAACTTCTATTTAGGTAGATGGAGACATTAAAATACATAAATATGTGAACTTCTTCAGAATTAAACACAAATCATTGAGCAAGAACCAGAAGCCTGAAAGAGAAGTAGAGCCATTAGCAACACCAGACCACAGCCATACACTTTAGAGGAAGTACTATCTATGTCGTGACATTCTTCTCATTCTATCTCTCTCCATAGAATGATCACTAGCAGGAAACAGAAAGTAGAAAGTAGAAGATAGTATGTTTAAAGAACTGAAAAACTTAATCCTTTCCTTCTTCGAGCAGCAACAAGAGTACCTCCCAAATTTCCATATTGAAATTGAAATATTAGTATGAAAAAACAAAAGGAAAAGGAAAAAAATGTTTCCTAAGATGGGTACACATTAGAGTGTCAACTCCTAACATGGTTAATATTAACACATAGGCGTACATGCAAACAACAGATACACTTCACACATTCATAAAAACTTACTCAAAAAGATTTTTTTCATTTGCAAACAATGGACGATAAATCAAGCAAAGGATGCAACTTAATAACTTCACAAATCTATGTACTTACAAGCATAAACTTTCTCTTCACATTGTAATCCAAATTACGGACATGGGGATGATCAATTGAGTTCGTTTTCCTGCAGTGGAATTAGCCATGATGTAAACTGTGTCTTGATAATTATTCAATTAATAGGACAAAAGCAGAAATAGCTTTACGTGTCCCTAAAAAAAGAAAGCAATTGAATAATAAAGTGAGCAACTTTTGTGCCTTAAACTATTACCCTTTGTGTAGTAAGCATACACTTGCGTTATCTTTGGGACCTTGAAACTATTTACTATTCAGTTTCTTTCTTAATCAATGACACGCTATGACTTGGATCTATAGTTTATGGCACTAGATTCCATGAAATAGATGGAGTACGTGCTTTATGGGTTTTTCCTCTGTATAGATTAGGCTATATCAAGAACATGAAAATATTCTCTTTTCCCCTCCTCTTTCAAAGTATATTTTGTCCTAAGAGACATAGTTGTCCATGCCACGCTACTTACTTTACTTCTAAGTACTCTCATCCAGTCTTTTCTGGTATGATTTATCTTGAGCTTTTTCACAAGTGAACAGTGACTAAAGACAACACATGAAACAGAATATAGAGAATGAAGTACCATATTCACTTACTTCATTGTCCGTAGATCCCAAAGTTGGACTGATGATTCACATGTTAGCGCTAGAGCATTATAATCATGAGGATCCCACGCGCCCCCAGATAAAGAATGTAGCACACCTGCTGATTCTTGTGATTGTACCTAAATTTTGCAGCAGACCTGAATAAAAATTAGCCCCACAAATCAGAAGTAACAACACTTTTACAACTATGCTTGACGTTCTCTGTAGCTAAGAACAGTGATAACCGAAGATGAAACAAGCAGAAGCCTAAGGTAAACTACAGACCACCTTGTATTTCAAACAAGGGCGCGAGAATATACCAACCAAAATAACATCTCAAGATAATATTATTTCCAGCCCAGTAAATAGGTTTAGCTGTAACAGAAGTACTCTATAGTGCAAATTACATGTTTATTTTGAGCGCTCTACTTCTAGTAATCAAACAGTTCGGTACTTAAAACATCCAGCTATGAGGAACACAAGTGAATTTTCAGCCAACATATATGCCATTTCAAATTATTCATCAGCTTTCACCCTGTATGTGTTAACAATGTATTACTGTTCGTATGTCCTGGTTCACAGCATTTTCAGACTATCAGAAGGTAGCACGATTGTAGTATTATGCACTGTGGCTTTGCTTCTCCAACCCCTTTTATCAAGCCAAACGATGATAAACTTCTTGCAGTAGCATAAAAGAAATGACTGTTCAAGAAAGCATGTCTGACCAAACATGAGCAGCACTTTTCTCAAATGAAAATTAAAACAAAATCAAGATGAAGGATGACAGATCTAAGTAGCCATATGCTGGAATATACCTGTGCATTCTTCTTTGAAGTATCAAAGCTCCAGAGGAAAAGATTCTGCTCATCAATGCTAACCAACTTGTCATGCCTTCCTGTTGGCCACCAAAGTGTGCTGCCCACCATTTGCAATATATTTAAGTGTCCGAGTAAATGAAATAGATAAGACCACCATTTAATAGAAAAATTAAGAATAAAAAGGATGAGTCTTTGAAGCATGATAAACCAAAAGAGAAGGATCATATGTTAACTACTTAAAACATCTCAAGCACGAATTAAAGAACCAATTTGTTAGTAATTTACAGCTATCGAATTTCAATTACATGACCACCATCTCATAGAGCTCACAATACTATAAGATTATGCAAAAATTTGTTCAAGCAGCAGAACTGCTAGTTGAGACCAAAAGCTTTGAATTGCTTCATTCCAGAGAGCAAAGCAAAGAAAAGGAATAAGCATGAAACAGAACACAGAAAGAATGATGACTTTTGAAGTATTAGGATTTTTCCTCCAAAACCATAGGACTGCATTTTCGATTATATTTGAAGCACTCATGAATCACGGCATTCCAATTTCAGGAGATAATTAGGTTAGCTTTGTTGAAGGGTAGTGTTAGTTATAATATCAGCAACAATGTAACTGTTGGAAATCATATCATCAATATATTTAGCATAAGAGCTAATGTAGTATTGGAATGTAGCGTAGGAGATGATAATAGGAGGTATAATGATAATAGAAGTTAATGAAGCATAGGATTTCATCGGATCATAATTTCAAGTTTTTTTTGTCTTTTTTGCAAAATAAGATGCAATCATGCTTATATGTACATAGATGGAAGCTGCTGTCAGTTGGGTAAGTTTCAATATTAAGCATTAGAAGTTACAATCGCAGCATTCATTCGAATGATTAAATGAACATATGGAGTTTTGATGATTAAAGAAACAGAATTTTGCACACAATGCATCCTGTATTTCTACTCCTAAGCCTTAATGTTTATTATTTATTATAAGCATGACAATCTTTTGAGCTCAGGGGCTATGTTTACCATATAAAAAGGACTTACCACTTTATCTTTGAACTATGAGCATCAAGAGCCGCAATCTTCTCTAGTTGTGGAGAATTCAACTGGCCATACAGCTCAGGGATCTGCCATATTGCTGCCCCATATGTTTCACCTGCAAACAAATAGACCATCATCATAGAACCTAGTTCTCAAAAACATCAACTACCAAAACCAACCGCAGTAGCATTCTAAACATCTAATGAATGCCACAAAAGGCAACTCAAGTGCAAGGAACGTCCTTGCGATCTTGCTTAAGCAGACAAGTAAAGATCATAAATTCAACTTATGATGCTACAAAATTAAAAAGAAACAAACTATTGCTCCAACCACCAAAGGATACTGGTTTTATCAAAAATAGCAAAACACCAAAACCAATAGCAGTGTGGTTTGACCAATCAACACCGATTAACTAGCACCCAAGGGTGTGAACTAGTGGTCAATGAAGTGAGGAGAACCATGAGGTCGCAGGCGGAATAAAAAGATACTAGGTAATTCCTTTTATTTGTCTACGCCTTGGTGGGCAAAGCTATCCAATATCTATGTTGGTGAGCTTGAGGGAGGTAGCAAGTACCTGGTAGAAGAGTCGAGGGGTACAAGCTGACCCTGACACTACTGTCATAAAAAAGAACTCCAATTAACTACGCATCAATCCCAAATTAATTCACTCAACTATATGAATCTTTTGTAGGAAATTGACATAGGAAAATAACAACACTGAAATAATATTATTTGTAAGCAGATATACGAATTGGCTTGAGTCGTGCTGGGCACTATCCTAAGAAACTATTTCAGCAGTGTGAAATGTCTCTCCAAGATTAAACAAGCCTACCTCTATTTGGGAGGATACAGGAATCAGCAAAATATTAAATTATAAATCCAGCTATTTAAAAGAGGGAAACAAAGAAAGTAAACTATAAAATTTTGAGGAGGAAAGAAAAGGAAGCTGAAGAGGAACGAAAAGGCAAAGGTAAAAAATGTTGATGATTAATGGCTATTTTGAAGGCCTATTTATAGGCTATAAGAGAAGCTTAGAGCATGACAAGTGTATAACACTTGTTTTAAATTTCCACGCCAGATTGCCACATGGAAGGACATTTGTCCAATTTTTGAAAATATCACAACAATTCCCCCACATATTTTCAAAAAATTCATATAAAGTGGAGTAAGATTTGCTGGATTTCTATGGTCCAAATGCAATAGGTTTGGTGTCTTTTGAATTATGAACCAAACTTAGACCAATAAAACTTAACTCACAAAATTACTGGTGAAATATAATCTATCTATGAACCACTAATTCTTATTGTAAGTCAGAGATTTTATCAATCCATTTCGACCATCACAATTTTGCTGTTCAACGCGGTTTTGCGCCACTAGGCCATGCGCGTGCCTGGGTATTCATGAGAGTTCTAGAGACTAGGCCAAAATCTCATAGAAACGGCCCCACTCCGCTCTCATATAGGTGAATTCATCAAGTGTATACTGCTTTTAAATACACCATCCATAAGGACTATGAATTTCATTAAGATTTATAACTCATCCTCCTCAATTAGTAGCAGTTAAGCACTCTCCTTTAGTGCTTCAGTCTCAATATCGACTTGTTATTACCCATATGAACCTACTTCATGGGATCTCCAATCACATAGGTTGGGTTACCATCTCTATTGACAACATGTCGGCCTTAAACCCATCTCTTTTGAGGTTTGAAGAACTAATTTTCTTCCCACTGGTTTAGTCAGAGGATCGGCCAAACTAATTTCTGACTTCACATAATCAATGGAAATTATTCCAACTCTCAGCAACTGCTTTATGACATCATGTCTCAATTTCATGTGTCTACTTTTACAATTATAAGATTTATTCTTTGCTATAGCTATTGCCGCTTGGCAATCACAATGTATAAACACAGGAGGCAATATGTCCTTCATTAAAGGAATATTAGCTAAAAGTTTCTTAGCCACTCAGCCTCAGAACCAACTAGCTCTAGAGCTACAAACTCTGATTCCATAGTTGATCTAGCAATGATCATCTGTTTAGCTTATTTCCACGATATTGCACCACCACCAAAGGTGAATACATAACCACTAGTGGATTTTGTTTCATTCAGACATCCAGTTTGCATCATTGTACCCTTCTAAACTAGAAGGAAATCTACTATATAGGATACCATAATTCATGGTTCCACTCAAATATTTCATTAGTCTATCCAATGCAGACCAATGCACTATGACCATACAAATCTATCAAATCTTACTCCTCTTTGAATGAATTTTTTGAAAATACGTGGGGAAATTGTTGTGATATTTCCAAAAATTGGACAAATGTCCTTTCATGTGGCAATCTTGCATGGGAAATTCAAGACAAGTGTTATACACTTGCCATGCTCTAAGCTTCTCTTATAGTCTATAAATATGCCTTCAAAATAGCCATCAATCATCAGTATCTTTTACCTTTGCCTTTTCGTTCCTCTTCATCTTCCTTATCTTTCCTCCTCAAAATTTTGTAATCTACTTTCTTTGTTCCCCTCTTTTAAATAGTTGAGATTGTAATTTAATATTTGTTGCTTCTTGTATCCTCTCAAATAGAGGTAAACTTGTTTAATCGTGAAGAGACATTTCACACCGCTGAAATAGTTTCTTAGGACAGTGCGCAGCACGACTCAAGCCAATTCGTATCAACTTACAAATAATATTATTGCAGTGTTTTTATTTTCCGTTGTCAATTCCCTACATCTTTTGCATTCATTCCACTCCATCGACAGTAGTAACTATTAAAATCATGAATATCACATTAAACAAATTCAAGCAAAACAGAACTGTCATGAGGAGATACTAAATTCCACTTTTAATTTAACAAATCTAAAAGATCACAGAAGAAACGACACACTATGTTCATCCAAATCAACTCAATCCAATGTTAAGAACATGAGAGAGTGAACTAAGACAAATCATTAGTCGAATATACAGTTATACTGTCACGTGCCGATAAAACATCGAGCTGCAATAAACAAAAAATTCAACAGAAGAAAATACAAATATATTCGTTCAAGTCAACTTGATCCAATGTTAAGTAAATGAGAAAGCTAACTAAGAAGGTTCATAATTAACTTTAGTAAAGGAAAATTAAACAATAAAACTTACCGGAAGAGAAAACAGTAGAGAAAATACGTTGATCGAAAGGACATGAAGCAAGGTCCCAGATCTCGTTAGGGTGAGAAAATAGACCTTCACAGATCAATTCAGTGCAAGCTGAAGAAAGCCGAATCAAATGTACCTGCAAAATGCCGCATTACTGGGCAATTCACGTCTACTCGTGACGAATTAGGATGAAGTATGAAATGAAGCTAATTGAATAGTACCTCATTTTCTTCTTTGAGGCTGAGAGTTCCGGTGAGGAAACTGGTGTGATCCGTGTCGGCTTTTACATCGGCGATGCACCGTGCCTTATCAAGGAAAAAAAAACGAGATAAATCAGTGAATTATTAGGGTTTATGCGAAATAAAAGGAGGAGAATTGTGAGGATTGGAGTTGAACAGACCTGATATTTGAGACCATAACCGATTCCATTTGATCCTCCTTGCATTGATTCGCAGCGTAGAGCTTGAGCTTGAGCTTTTCGCGGTTTGATTTCTACTAAGTACAGATCTTAAAGTGACGAAATTTTAACATCAATTGCGTAAGTGAACAGAATCGCATTTAAGCAATGTGATATAATCGCATTCTGTTACTGCGATTTATAATTGCATACTGCTATTTCGGTTTATAAGTCCCAGTCTATCCATTTGCTGATTTTTTATTAACTTTAAGTTACACTCATTTTACTCATGAAAATAGTAGTTCACCATATGTGTTTTGACTTCTCGCAAAATCTATATCTATATCTATATTATATTAAACATGAGATTAATTCAAATGACAGTATTAAAAAAATACCACTTGGCAATTTTATGAAATCTATTTGTTAGATTCTATTTGTATAACATGAAAAAAATTTATTAATTGATTCTTTTGGATCTAATTAATAATTAAAAAATATATCTATTAGGAATTGCATATTTTGTAGCTTATAATTACCATATATAGAGTAATATTATATGCCAAATGATTTACTTTAAGTGAGGAATTAAAGTAAGTATTAATTAGAGAAAATAACGTATTAAGGAAATGATCAATATTCATGCATGGCTTCCTTCCAAAGATAAAATAAAGTATGTATTAATTACATAACAGAATAAAAGTACTATTAAACTAAGGCAGAATCAAATAGTTCATATCTAGCATCCCTTTATTCTGAAATAATTTTTATTTTTTATTTGTAGTGTATCAAATATATATCTTTTATATTATTGCTTTAAGTAAAATTAATGCAAATACCTTTTTCTGTTGAGCAAAGGTTCTTCGAATTTTTTGAATTAATGCTTTGAGTTAATATAGTTAAGAGAATGACTAGAGAGATTCTTATATTTTTTCTTTTAAAATATACAACTTTCGCAAAATTGTTAGGTAACGAGAAAAATGTATAAAATGTTCTATTCATTTTGTCATATATAAAAATGGACGGAAAAAAATTTTTTGAAGCATGTTAGATATATATATGATCATGTGGCCATAAAAAACCTAAATGATCATTGATTTGTAATTTATATTTATAGCTTTCATTTTCATATTATATTAAAAGGAAGAAGTCAAGTTTCATATTAAGCCAAGTAGCGTATTGTGAAAAAGTTACTCGGAACTTTTAGGATAAAACTTAAAAATATTTTAAATTTTTATTATATAGAAATGAGAAGTTGGTGGACCAAGGGTAAAATTAACATTTTACTCTATCATAAAAGGGCTTTAATGTAAATTTCTCACGGCAATATTTCCTTTTCTACATTGGTCTAGAATCATCTCTTCTATTCACACGGGAGTATTTTTCAGTTTTCAACTTTTAGCTTTCTTCATTTTTCTTATCTATCTCCTGCAATTTCATGTATGATTCTTTCCCAATGTTCTCTTTGTCCTTATTTTCTTTGATTTTTTAAGATCTCTTAATAGTTTTCGATTCGAGGCTTCAGATTCGTCCAAGAAAAAGGCCCTAACAGTGGCAACTCACCCTTCCCGAACTTCACTCTGTTTTTAGTTTGATTTAGGAATTTTTTAACTAATATATTAATATTCTTTGTTAATTTGAGTTTTATATATATGTGTGTGTGTGTTACCTTATTTTGCTTTCTTCTTCACTTCTCTCTACTCTCTCTCTTTTAAGTACTTCTACCTCTTTCCTCTCTTTTTTCGGTTTCTACTTTTTTTTTTGTGTTATTTGCTTTCCTGTTCTTTTGAGTATTATTGGTGACTTCGATTTTTTCGCTACAGAGAAATTGGTGTCACGACCCGGATTTTTCACCAGTCGTGATGGCGCCTACTGTCGGAATTAGGCAAACTAAGCATTTAAATATTTTCCGATAACAACCCAACAATAATAATATTAACGAGTCATTTAAATAGAAGCGGAAGTCTTTAAAATATAAATAACTAAAAACTCAAAGTTTAATATTTCTCTACCCAAGACTGGTGTCGCTATCTCACGAACTACTAAAGAGTGATACAAACAAGTCTGAATAGAAATACATAAATGTCTGTCTCGGTATAATGAAAACAAACTGAAAATATGGAAAGGGACTTCGGCCTGCGAATGCCAGCTAGGCTACCTCGTAAGTCCCTGGACTGAAGTCAACTCCCGATCAATATCCTACTGCTGTAGTCCAAAAACTGCTCCAGTACCGTGATTTGTGCAAAAGAGCACAGAAGTGTAGCATCAGCACAACCGACCCCATGTGCTAGTAAGTGTCTGCCCTAACACCGGCGAAGTAGTGACGAGGCTAGACAGGACTGCCAAATCAACTCGTACAGTTCGATATATATATATATATATATATATATATATATATATATATAATAAAAGGGAAGATTACCGAAATTAAACAATTAAAAGGGAGGGAAGCATATTATGGGGAAGTACAGTCCGGATATAAATTCAACAATTTAAGTAAGAAACAGGGCAATAACCATAATTAACAAGAGCAGGAAAATCAACAGTTGCATGGCATCAACCTTCGTGCTTTTACTCTCATTCTCACCCAAAAGTAATCAAATAAAGTGCACGACATCACCCTTCATGCTTTCCCTCACATAACTCTCGTATCATGGCACGGAATGATCCTTCGTGCAATTATAATCAAATCAGAGCAAGGAATGTCCCTTCATGCATAATTAATCAAAACATGGCACGGAATGACCCTTCGTGCAAATATAATCAAAACATGGCACGGAATGACTCTTCGTGCAAATATAATCAAAACATGGCACGGAATGACCATTCGTGCATTATAATCAAAATATGGCACGGAATGACCCTTCGTGCATTATAATCAAAATATGGCACGGAATGACCCTTCGTGCATAATCACTCTTCCTCACCCAAACAACAATCACAACCAAACAGGACGAGGGGATAAACAAATAATAAGAAATGTCCCGGCAAGAGAATTACACAATTAAACAGCTAAATCCCGACAAGGGAGAATAATCAATATACTCAAACCATCCTAGCAAGGGATTAATCATAATACTCTTTATTTCCTTCACTTCTTACTCGTTAGTCTTTTTATCATTCGGGCCAACGCTCTAAATAATTTACAACTCACAATCAATCATCATACTCTTCACATTTTATAGGATTCATCAATTAACACGGTAGAGTCATATAATGCTGTATGGTGGGCCGGGCTGGGACCGGGATCGGACCGGACCCGCGGTCTTAACGGGCTAAATGGTCCTGGTGGGCCGGTCCCTAGTGGTGTAGAAAGCACGGGACGGGCCGGTTCCTTACTTCAAGCCCACGAGCCTGGGACAGGCAGGCGGGCCTGGGCCGGTTCAACCGGGCCTAACGGGCTCCAACGGCTCTTTTTTTTTTAAAAAAAATTTAAAAAAATACCAACGGTTAGATTTTTAAATTCTAGCCGTTGGCCTTTAATTTTCAACCGTTTGAAACTTTAAAAAATAGTCATTTGGCCCCCAAACTTTATATAATTATACTTTTTCCCAATTCTCAACTATAAATACCCCTCATTCTTTCATTTTTACTCACCAATTCATCAAACTCTCTCAATCTCTCTCAATCTATATCTAATTTCTCTCCTATAATTGCTTATTTTATTATTGCAATTTCGTGAAAAATTGTGAAGTTGGTGAATTGAAGTATTCAAGTCTTCAACGATTTTCAATTTTCAAGAAGTTGTTCGGCAATTCGGTAAACTCGTTCCAACTCTTAAGTTTTAAGAATATATTTTTGTGTGTTTTAGTTTGCATAATTGTAATTAATATGGCATTTTCTTTGAAAAAAATATTTGGTGGTAAGGGAAAAGCTAAAATTGGTGAAAGTAGTCGCCAACCTACTACCCTTCCCCCGGCTCCCCAACCCAGACATGTTACCCGTCCCGCTGCTCCTATTATTCTTGATAGTGATAACCCTTGTTTTCAATTTTCGGAAAGTGAATTTTGCCATAATGTTGCACCAGGTCAACGATTAGATGAAGAAGTTATGAATGCTCTTTATCCTAATGAAACTATCTTAGAAAATGATGAGGAAAATGAGGGCGTAGATGAAACCCAACCGGATTTAGATGATACACCTACTAATCCTGTTAATAACCCAACTGATGCACCGGCCC
>MU777027.1:38523-53359 GCA_026770625.1 Nicotiana glauca | reverse complement strand
AAAACCATCCCAGAACCCGGTGTCACAAGTGCATGAGCGACTATTGATAATGAAATAAAATACAAACTCTGTCCGAAATACAGTGGACAGGAAATAAATAATCAAAATACAGAAAGGAACTACACTAGCGGCGGGTCGCCTCACAAATTTGCAGCTCACCTAGTCCCAGAGTTATCCATGCCGCTACGCCAATAGGCTGCTAGAAGTGTACATGTACCTGTGCAACAAAAATGCACAGAAGTGTAGTATGAGTACGAAATCAACGTGTACCCAGTGAGTATCCTGCCTAATCCCGAAGGGTAGAGACGAGATGGCCAATTCCAACACTCACTAGAGGTCAATTATCAATAATCTATAAATGTGAGAAAAAATTATGGATTTGTATAAAAGTCCAAATTGTGAAGCCCGGAATACAGGTAAGCACCTTCAACAATAAATCAAGGGCTTCCAAAGTCTATCATTTATTACCTTATCAGTTTATGTCAAGCCACATAGGGCCGATCCCACATTTGCAGTTGTTAAATAACAAATAAACATGTGCAAATCACGCCGAGATCGACGGCCCGCTCTAACAGAATGTAAATTGTCCACTGCCGAGGGTCGAGCGGCACGAACCATAAATGCATCTATTATCACCGAGGCGTTCGGCCCGTTCCATAATTAAACACATATCCTGCTTGCGAATCATCCATGCGACACAAGCACACATAAGGTACATGCTCAATCAGTCACATAAGAACTTATCGGGAAATATTTATTCAAATAAAACCAATTCCCTTTTGACAATTTAAGAAATGAAGTTTAATTCATTTAGAAATTTACTTACTAATTCAATGTGAGTTAAGCAATTCAAGATACCAATGCGTTCACAGTAAATCAACGTATACATGTTTTTGAGTCCTAACTACACGGACTATAGCATAATAGTAGCTACGCATGGACTCTCGTCACCTCGTGCGTGTGTAGCCCCCCACAAATAGGAGCACATAGNCGAAGACTCGAAATCGGCATTCTATCCTTCCGAAGGCTTGAACCAACGCACAATGCACCCAAACTAGCCAATTTAACGATAAACTAATGAGAATATACTCAAATACTTATTAAAAATTCAGATTATACGAATTCCCAACTTCGCTTAGTGAAATGACCAAAATTCCCTCGGGCCCACGTGCCCGGAATCCAAAATTTCTCGAAGATAAAGGTTACCCATGACCTTAGGGACTCAAATATACAATTTTCTCCTAATTCCATGCTCAAAATCGTGGCTAAAATTCAAGATTACCATTTTCTAGGTTTTCAACCAAAACCTCAATATTTACTCTAATTACCATGATTAATTCCATGTATAAACTTGTATTTAACACAAAACCAGTAGAAATCACTTACCCCACGCTTGATGATGAAAGGGACGCTCCAAAGTTGCTCCAAAAATCGCTCCCATGGAAGGAAAATGAAATGAAATGAGCCAAAAATCGGATTTTAAAACAACACTGCCCAGAAAACCTTCTATGCGATCGCACACAAAGCCTTGCGATCGCATAGAGCAACTCTGCCGCCTCCTAAAATTTCTTCAATGCGTTCGCACCCCTAAGCCATGCGATCGCATAGACACAGGAAATCCTCTTCCGCGATCGCATTAAGCCCATTGCGATCGCATAGGCTAAATTTCGCCCCTCTCAACCATTGCTCTATGCGATCGCATCTCCTTTCATGCGATCACATAGAGTAAAACTCTGCTGCAAAAATACCAGCAAACCAGCCACCCTCTCAAGGCAAAAATTGATTTATTAACCATCCGGAATCCAGCCGAGGCCCCCGGGACCCCAACCAAACATACCAACCAATCCCAAAACACATTCCGGACTTGCTCGAGGCTTCAAATTACATCAAACAATGCTAAACTCACGAATTACACCCCAAATCCAAGTTATGAACTTTAAAATTTCTAACTTCTATTTTCGATGTTTAAACCTATCAAAACACGTCCGATTGGCCTCAAATTTTGCACACAAGTCATATTCAACATTACGGGCCTGCTCCAACTTTCGAAATTTGATTCCGACCCCGATATCAAAAATTCAACCCCCCCGGTCAAACTCTTCAAAAACCTTTAAATTTCTATCTTTAGCCAAATGGCTTCAAAATGACCTACGGACTTCCGAATTCACTTTCGATCGTGCTCCCAACTCCGGAATCACCATACGGAGCTACTCCCAGTCTCGGAATTCCAAACGGACATCGATAACACTGAATTGCACATCAAGCCAAAGTTATGAAATTTTCTTCTAAATTGCTAACTTCCACATTAGGCGCCGAAATGCTCCCGGGTTATCCAAAACCAGCACCGGGCATACGCCTAAGTCCGAAATCATCATACGAACCTGTTGGGACCTTTAAATCCCGATTCCGATGTCGTTTACTAAAAATTCCAATCCTAGCTCATTCTTTTAACTCTAACTTCCGAAATGGGAATTCTCTTCCCAAACCAACTCTGGACTTCTCGAAATTCAATTCCGACCATGCGTACAAGTCATAATACCTGAAATGAAGCTATTCATGGCCTCCGAATGCTAAACGAAGCACTAGTACTCAAAACAACCGGTCGGGTCGTTACATATAATAATTTAAGCGACCGTGCTAGAACGACGGGATCCGGGGGTACCTAACACCTTCCCTCGGGTCAACAGAATTCCTTATTCAGAATTTCTGGTTCGCAGAATCCAACTGGGAAGTCAAAATTTTTCTCGATTTGGGACTCAAGTTAAATCGGTGACTTGGGACACCAAAAGCCAATCCTATCCCAAGTGGCGACTCTAAAAATAAATAAATAATCCCATTTCGAATAATGTCACTTTAAATGGAAAAAATCCCTTATACATTATCCTTCGGGGTAGGTGTGTTAAAAGGAGGTGTGACAGCTCTGGCGACTCTACTGGGGACACGAACCCAGAATTTTGATTCAAGGTTCAAGAATTCGAGCTTAGTATAATTATTATATTTGGCTTTGTCTGATTTTCCTACATGTTTCATGCTAAATATGCTAAGTGCTTTACCGCTTTGATATTATCTGAATTGTACATATAAAATTGTTACGAAACCCTTCTCTTCTCATCTCGGGGAATGTGCTCACTGGTTGAGACTCCTAATTCTGTTAGTTTCATACCTTAAATAAGAAAGAGGCCAGACAAGTTACTAACTCAGATGGCCTTTTGGTTCCCGGTACGTAGCCCCCTCATCGACTCGAGTTGTTCGCTCGGATACAAAGTCTAGAACATATACCCAGGTTTTAAACCTAGAATAACTCGAACTCATGCTGGATCCCTAGTAGGACATTTGTTTTCATCATGTGCATTTGACTTAGGGGACTCAACACAGGGGTTGGGTCCGTCTAGGACAGGTGACCTGAAATGAATTGATCATCTTGATACTCTTACGTGCTACATTTATTTGCCCGGCTCTGCATGTTGATTGGCTTGTCTAAATGAGTGAAAAGTGAGAAAAAACAAGCAATATTAGGACTAAGTGAGGGTGGCCATTTGAAAAAAAACCAATGCCCAAATCGTACCAAAATGCTGCCGGATTTTTGAAAAATTAAAATGGGAAAGCTAAAAATATTTGAAAAAAAAACATAGAAAGAAAAATTGTTGTTCAAAATAGTTTTTGGAAAATCTTCCCGAACTACGCTGGTTTGATTCTCACCGGATGTGAGATACGTAGGCAACCCTCATAGGGTCCAACCACCCTTCTGCAAAAATAGCCCAAAAATACCATGTGATGCCATTCTTGTTTAAAACAGCCACCCTGAGTCATTCTTAACCGGTTAGCAGGCACAACCTTAAAATCTCCTTCTCGGAGGTGTTGAAAGGCCGTATATGCAAAATCGAGTATTAGCTTATTTACTTTATTTGCAAGAACTACGCCTGGTCTGATTCATGCAGGGCCATGATACGTAGGCAATCTGCATAAGATTTGACCGTAATCTTAAGAAGAAGAGAAAAAGAGAAATATGAGGGAAGTAAATAAAAGGAAAAACAAGAAAAATAAACACAAAGGAAGAAAATAAGGCATTGAGAGAAAAACCATGGCCGAAGAAAAGGAAAAAGTAGAAAATCAAAATAAAGAGAGAAGAGGGAAAAGAAAATGAGAGAAAACAAAACAAAAAGAGAAAGAAAAGCGAAGGGAACAAGAGAAAAGCCGGGATGACGCATGCAACCATAGCAAACATGTAGATATTCATTTAACTGTATAGGTGCATCACACTCCAATGTGCGGTTCCCTATATGTTATTTGTTTCAAACTAACCGTTGTTGCTATCAAATTCCAGCTTAGCTTTATAAACGGTGGTTGGTTTGTGGTAAGCTGGCATCATATCAATATTTCACCAGATCAAAAGGAAGTATAGAGATGTCGTCTGAAATGACTCTGCCACCAGTTCTCATTACTGAAGACAGCCCTATCTCGGAGGTCCCGGCCTCTGAGTCCATTACAGCTGAAGAAAATTGGATATTGCGCCTGCGACTCATGAAAATGTGGGACGCCTGGAATAACGGAAAGGAACCCCCAAGCACCATCCCTAGATTTCCTGAGCTATTTCCTAGATCTGAAGGTGCTACTACTATCCCCAACAGCCATCCAAAAACCCCATTGGGGCAACCTACTATAACTCCTCACTTCCTAGGAACACCTTCTGAGGTTCGCCCCCAGGTGTTCCCATTTGGAACTGCTCCCAACATATTCACTGCTCCACCATGCTCCGCTACAACACAACCATCACTGCCAAAGCATGCTTTCGATCCATCAGTTTTTAGCTTTCAAAATCATATCTTTCAGGCTGACCCTCCTCAGTATCCTCAATATACTTACTCTCAGCCACCGCCATATGATCTTACACCGGGGCAAGACAAAACCCTCAAAGCCCCAGAGCAGGATGAGATGGCAAAGAGAATGAGAAGCCTCGAGCAGAGCTTAAAAAATATGCAAGGCTTGAGCGGGCAAAAGAGTGTCTCCTATACAGACCTGTGCATGTTCCCGCATGTACACTTGCTCTCAAGGTTCAAAACACCAAAGTTTGAAAAGTATGATGGGCACGGAGACCCCATTGCTCACCTGAAGAAGTATTGCAATCAGTTACTGGGGCCGGTGGCAAAGAAGAATTATTAATGGCGTATTTCGGGGAGAGCTTAATTGGCATTGCCTCCGAGTGGTATATGGACCAAGATGTCTCACGTTGGCATATTTGGGATGATTTTGCTAGAGACTTTGTCAGGCAATTTCAATACAATATCGATATCGCGCCAGACAGGAATTCTTTAGCAAATTTGAAGAAGAAGCCCTCCGAAAGCTTTAGAGAATACGCTATTAAATGGCACGAACAGGCATCAAGAGTGAAGCGTTCGATGGATGAGGTAGAGATGGTTACTGTTTTCTTTCAGGCCCAGGAAGCAGATTAATTTTAGAATATGATGTACGCCATGGGCAAGCCTTTCGCAGAGGCAACTAAAATCAGGGAAATGGTAGAAAATGGTCTGAAAATGGGCAGAATCTTGAGCCAGCCGGCTATCAGAGCAACCTCCTGTTTCGTCCAAGGCGGGTCTGGAGGAATGGCGAAAGGTAAAAAGAAAGAAGAAACAGTTATGGCAGCATCAGGGGCACGAAGATATTGGGCTCCGAGACCTGTGTTCTTTGAATGAACCCCTCAACACTACTATCCTCACACTGATATGGCTTATGCTCCTCCACTTTATGCGGTCATGAATTCTCAACCTTTCGGCCGACCGCAACCAAAACCTTACAGAAATCAACCTCCATTCCAAAGAAACCAGCCTCCTCACCAGAATCACTATAATCCCCGACCACCACAAAATAACTTCCATCCTCGGGAACCACCCAGACGACCAAACTTCACACCAATTGGTGAACCCTACTCCAGTCTGTTCCCGAAGCTTGTCCAGATGAATTTGCTATAACCTATACCCCAAAACCAGCAAAACCCGGAATCACCATCCTATAAGCGGGGCGTCTGTGCTTATCACTCAGGAGCTGAGGGGCATAGTACTGACAACTGTTGGACATTGAAAAAAGATGTGGAAGATTTGATAGAACAAGGAAAAATAGTGCTGAGGGACAAAGAAGCCCCAAATGTGACCAATAACTCGTTGCCTGCTCATAACAACGGGCCGGTAATCGGGATGATTTTTGAAGACAAGGAGTTTGATCCAGCCTTGAAAGCTATAATTGTTATTGTCAATGCAGAAAGGAATCCCAAGTCACCCCTAAAGCAAGAGAAAGGGAAGAAGAAGAATAAAAGTGTCAAAATTGAGCCTTAGAAGAAACCTGAAACGAAAGCAGAGACGGAACCTCCTAAGAATGGAATTCTCTACATTCTGCGAGGTCGCCAAGAAAAGTCGTTGGTTGTCAGTGCTCCAAGGAAGTTTGAAGTAAAAATGAGAACGCAAATGTATGTGCCAAAAGGGGCTTACGTGGTACGGGGGACAATTAAACCGCCTTGGCTGAATGAGCCAGTAGTTATTGGATGCGTACCATAGAAGCCAATGATAGACCCCTCTGTAGTGCAATGGAACTATTAGCAAATAGTGGTTACATACAAGGGCAAAGAAATCTCGGGAGAACTTCCAGGAAAAACCTCTGGTGAGAAATATTCAAATGTATAGGAGGTAAACAGTGCCACCCGAAAATGCTTTCCGTCGAAGAAGGCAGTGAGTGCTGAGGAAGCGGAGGCCTTCTTCCAGAAAATGAAAATGCCTGATTATGAAATAGTAGATCAATTGAGAAAATATCCTAAGCAAGTGTCGTTGTTGTCATGGGTGACGAAATCCTCTGAACATCAGAAGTTCCTAATGAAAACATTCAATGAGGCGTATGTGGCGATTGAAACTTTAGTTGAACAACTCGAAAGAATGGCAGAAAGGTTCTTCGTCGTCAATCAACTCTCCTTTAGTAAAAATTATTTGCCTCCAGAGGGAGAGGCCCACAACAAAGCCTTGCATCTGACCGTCAAGTGTGAAGGTTACTATGTCAAGTGAGTCATGGTGGATGGAGGCTCGGCGGTTGATATTTGCACACTCTCTACACTGCAAAGGATGGAAAATGGGACTAGAAGGATTCATCCCAATAATGTGTGTGTGAGAGCTTTTGATAGTGTTAAGAGGGATACTATCGGCAAAATTGATTTGATATTAACCATAGGCCCAGTGGATTTTGAGGTAACCTTCCAGGTGTGAGACATGGATACATCTTGCAATTTTCTTTTGGGAAGGCCCTGGATCCATGCTGCGAGAGCTGTACCCTCCACTCTCTACCAAATGGTAAAATTCGGGTATGAAGGTCAGGAAATCATGGTCCACGGAGAAGACGAGCAGTACATTTATCGTGACCCATCTATCCTATGCTTGGAGGCGAGGGAAGGAAGTGAGCATATTGTTTATCAAGCCTTTGAAATTGTGGTGGCAGATCAGTACGAAGAGGGAAATCCGTGTCCCCAGCCCTTCCTGTCTAATTCTTCAATCATGGTGGCAAAAGAAATGATTAGACACGGTTTCAAACCAGAAAAAGGATTGGGAAAAGCTTTACAAGGAATATCCGAGCCGGTAACTCTACCCACAGCAGAAAAGTTTTTCAGGATAGGCTTCCACCCTACCCCAGATGATGAGAAATGGACCAAGGAAACAAAGAAGGAAGGATGGGTTCTGACACGACCATTGCCACATCTCTATGATGCTTTTTTCAAGCCTAAGTATGGCGAAGAAGAAGATGATGAGGTGTTCACGACTGAGAAAATCGAAGATATATGTGGAGCTGTGAAACAAATGCTTTATGAAACCAACATGGTTCAGCCAGGGGAAGGTACTAGCACCGCTGAGGTGCTCTACATGGGACCAGATGCTAAACACAAAAATTGGAAGGCTACGCCATTCCCGATCAAGCGGGAGTCTCGGTAGACTAGCCCTGTCACCTTTTTTGCATCCTGAGTTATTTCAGGGTGTAACTCATATGTTTCTTTTAGTTTCTTGTCTTTTAAATTCCTGAATGTAAACCCTGTTATATTTCCAAATTCCAAGAATTGAAATCAATATTTCATCGTCCATTTTTCTGTTTATTCTAACTGATTTTTGTTATTTTTCCTTTTCATTTTTTCTTTTCAGTTCTAATAATGCGGCTTTAAATGACATAACATGCTTGCGGACTTCATGCCCAGACTCGAACACACTGTCTAACTGTGAAATAATGAATCAAGAACCGGAATATGATGAAGAAGAGGCTTTTAGGGAAATAAATCGAGAACTGGAACAATTTGAGAACAAACCTAAGCCAAATCTGAATGACACTGATCCCGTTAATTTGGGAACAGCCAAAGAAATAAGGGAAACCAAAATAAGCATTCACACAGATGAGAAAACTCAAGATGCAATAATCCAACTCCTATTTGAGTTTAAAGATGTGTTTGCTTGGCCGTATGATGACATGTCAGGACTGAGCGTGGATCTAGTGGTGCATAAATTGCCAATTTATCCTGATTGTCCTCCAGTGCAGCAAAAGCAAAGAAAGTTTAAGACTGATATCAGTGATAAGATCAAAGAAGAAATCACAAAACAGCTAAAGGCAGGGGTAATCCGAGTGGTCCGATATACTACATGGCTGGCCAACGTACTTCTAGTACCAAAGAAAGATGGGAAAACCCGGGTGTGTGTGGACTACCGAGATTTGAATAGTGTGAGTCCCAAAGACAATTTTCCTTTGCCCAACATCTATATCCTTGTTAATAACTGTGCCAAACATGAGATATAGTCCTTCGTGGATTGTTACGCAGGATATCACCAGGTGTTGATGGATGAAGAAGATGCCGAGAAGACAACCTTCACTACACCCTGGGGTACCTACTGTTACCGGGTCATGCCATTTGGGCTGAAGAATGCCGGTGCAACTTATATGAGAGCCATGACTGCCATTTTCCACGACATGATACATCAAGATATAGAGGTGTATGTGGATGATGTAATCATTAAGTCTCGAACTCATAGTGACCACGTTTGAGATTTGAGAAAGTTCTTTGAATGGCTGCGCAAGTATGATTTGAAGCTGAATCCGGCTAAATGCGCCTTCGGAGTCCCGTCAAGCAAACTCTTGGGTTTCATCGTCAGAAGGAGAGGTATTGAGTTAGATCCAACAAAGATAAAGGCTATTCGAGATCTACCTCCTCTAAAAACTAAGAAAGACGTGATGAGTTTGTTGGGCAGGTTAAATTATATCAGTCGGTTCATTGCTCAACTGACTACCACATGTGAGCCCATATTCAAACTATTGAAGAAAGATGCAGCAATCAAATGGACATCTCAATGCCAAGAGGCCTTCGACAAAATCAAATAATATCTGTCAAACCCTCCAATTTTGGTCCCACTGGAGTCGGGGGGACCTCTCTTCTTGTAACTAACGGTTTTGGAAAATTCTTTTGGCTGTGTCCTCGGGCAACATGATATAACCGGCAAGAAAGAGCTGGCAATTTACTATCTGAGCAATAAGTTCACCAGTTATGAAGCTAAATACACTTTGTTGGAGAGAACGTGTTGTGCTCTGACGTGGGTTGCTCAAATGCTGAGACGTTATCTTCAAGCCCACACTACCTACCTTATAACCAGGTTGGATCCTTCGAAGTACATATTCCAGAAACCGATGCCCTCTGGAAGACTAGAAAAATGGAAAATGTTGCTCACTGAATTTGACATAGTCTATGTCACTCGCACGGCAAAAAAAGCCCAGGCGTTGGCAGATCATTTGGCTGAAAACCCGGTTGACAAGGAATATCAACCATTGAGCACATACTTCCCAGATGAAGAGGTAAATTCAGTAGTACCAATCTCGGAGGACACTCGTGCTTGGAAAATGTTCTTTGACGGAGTAGTAAATGCTAGAGGTGTAGGCATTGGGGCAATATTGATTTCACCCAATAGTCAGCACTACCCAGCTACAGCCAGGCTCCGGTTCTTCTGTACAAATAATACTGCTAAGTATGAAGCCTGTATCATGGGCATGAATATGGTAGTTGACCAAGATGTTGAAGATTTATTGATCATGGGGGATTCTAACCTGATTATCCAGCAAGCCCAGGGAGAGTGGGAGACTCGAGATGTTAAGCACATTCCCTATCGGCAATATGTGGAAGATCTCATCAAACACTTCAAGTCGATAGAGTTTAGGTACATTCCTCGGGGTCACAATGAACTAGCCGATGCACTCGCCACTCTAGCTTCAATGCTGCCTTACCCAGGCAATGCCCATATTGATCCTCTAGAGATTCAAATCAAAGAAAAACATGGGTATTGTAATGCGGTCAAGGCGTTACCCAGCATTCAGCCCTGGTATCATGATATCAGAAGATTTCTGAGAACACAAGAATATCCCGAGCAAGCCACTGGAGATCAAAAGAGAACCATTAGATGACACGCGAGTGGTTTCTTCTTGAGCGGTGATGTCTTGTACAAAAGGACCCCGAACCTCAATTTGCTAAGATGTGTTGATGCTGAGGAAGCCGAAAGAATTATGCATGAAGTACACACGGGAGTGTGTGGACCTCATATGAATGGTTATGTGTTGGCAAAGAAAATCTTGCGAGCCGGGTATTACTGGATAACTATGGAGAAAGATTGCTTCAGCTTTGTTCGAAAATACCATCAATGCCAGGTGCACGGTGATTTGATTCATGCACCTCCAACAGAGCTTCATCCGATGTTAGCACCTTGGCCATTTGTTGCCTGGGGTATGGATGTCATTGGGCCAATTGAGCTGAAAGCTTCGAATGGGCATAGATTCATATTGGTTGCAATCGATTACTGCACAAAATTGGTTGAAGCCATCACACTCAAGTCAGTTACCAAGAAGGTTCTGGTAGACTTTTTGCACTCCAATCTCATTTGCCGCTTTGGCATTTCTGCAACTATCATTACCAAGAATGTTGCAAACTTGAATAGCCATCTGATGGGAGAGGTATGTGAACAATTCAAGATAACGCGTAGAAACTCTACGCCTTATCGGCCGAAAGCCAATGGTGTCGTTGAAGCAGCAAATAAGAACATCAAGAAGATTTTAAGAAAGATGATTCAAAGCTCCAGGAAATGGCATGAAAAGATGCCTTTTTCATTACTCGAGTATCGTACCACATTGCGTATATCAATCGGAGCAACCCCGTACTTGTTAGTTACGGAACTAAAGCTGTCATACCTGCAGAAGTAGAAATCCCTTCGCTCCGCATAATTGTTGAAGCAAAAATTGAGGACAGTGAGTGGATTAAGACCCGGCTGGAGCAGTTGTCATTAATTGATGAAAAACGGATGGCTGTAGTTTGTCACGGGCAGTTGTACCAACAAAGAATGGCCCGTGCCTATAACAAGAAAGTGCATCCCAGGAATTTCAAAGTGGGACAGCTCGTGCTCAGACGCATTCTCCCTCATCACCAGGAAGCAAAAGGAAAGCTTGCTCCTAATTGGAAGGGTCCATACATAATCCAGAAGATATTTCCAAGAGGAGCATTGTATCTGGGAGACATCGAAGGAAATGATCCTGAAATAACAGTCAATACAGATGCAGTGAAAAGGTACTATGTCTATGTCTCCTAGGGTGATGGTTTTTGTGTAATTTAGATGATGAAGGCTTTCCTTCCCGCTACCTCAAACACTATCAATCCTTCGTAAAGCCTTCAAGCCGGTTACATTTCTTTGGCTACCCTCTTTGGAACCTAAAAGTACAAAAAGAAAAAGAAAAAAAAAAGAAAAAGAAAAAAAAGAAAAAGAAAAGAAAAAGCAAAAAAACAAAACAAAACCAAACAACACAAAAAAAAAAACAAAACAAATTATTTGCCTGAACTACATTTGACTTGATTCCGAAAGGATACGTAGGCAGCCTCTCCTTGAGGTTCAGTCATACCAAACCAAAAATCCCAATTTTCCTAAAAACTGAAACTGTGGCAGATGATATGATAGTTCGGCTATGAATCCGCCGAAATAGTTCCAAAGTTGTAGTTTCGCCCAAAATCCTTCTTACCCCAAAGACCTTGTCCAAGTCCTTCCGATCAATTTGCAAAAGCAGGGAAGTGAAAAACATCATTGTTGGAATCTAATACAATTCAAATTGAGAGAAATAAAATTAGAGAGTTTTATCGGTGAAGACCTTCGGGGACCATAAGGTGATGGTGAGTAGAGAAAATGAAAATGAGAGAGTTCGCTTAGTGAAAACTCGCAAAGAGCACTATCGAGCGACGGTGAGAAGAGAAATGAGAGAGGTCGATTGGCGAAAACCCGCAAAGGGCACTGTCGGCCGAAAAGAAGACATCACACCACTAAAAGAGTCCTAGCAAAGTTCCCTAGTTTTGAAATGCGGATCAATGGGTTCACGAGAAACTGGAAAGCTTGTCTGGGTCGGGCGTCCAGTCCAAGAAGCATGTCATGTTCATTTGAAGCCAGCATGCATCCCAGATAAGTCCTTCTTCTTCCCCGAAAGAAACGCTTCTCTTTAAACTCATCTATTTGCTGATTGTATACTTCTTTCTTGAATCCCTCTCGGTTTAACTCTTATTCCACGACTATTATAAAGAAAAGGTTGCAGAATTGGTTTCATAGGGCTCCGCCTGGCAAGACACGAAGAAAATGCCCAGCCTCAGCAAGTACGTCAGTCCAATCACGACTGACCATGGTGGTTGATGCTTTCAAAGTAAAGACATTTGAAAAGAAAGAAAGTCAAAGGCAAAATTCCTAAGAGCAGAATAAAGTGAAAAGGCCAGAGCCCACACGGGCGAGTCATCATGAAATCCTAAAAGTTGAGTCCTGTCGGTTTGAAAAGAGATTCACCCTCAAAGCAAACAAGCAGCAAAGTTCTCAATAGAAATGGGGCTGGGATCAAGAAATTAGAATGATCAAGGCCACAAAACCAACCACCATTTCAAACTAACAAATTGTTCTTTGTTGAAAACAAATGCAATCAAAGCAACCGTGCAAGAAGCAGGTGCGACCCAAAAAGGAAAAGAAATGCGTAAGCATTGAAATAGCTTTGCAACACGGAATCGACCAAAAGCAAGTTCCTCTCTAAATTCTTTCATGCGTGTTGCAAAATAAAAGAAAAAAATAAAAAGAAGAAAAAATAAGAAAAAGAAGAAAAGAAATGAAAATGAAAATCCCAAAAGAAAAACAAATCATGGTAGCATAGGACCCCATTCCCAAAAACCCGGCATAACCCGAGGATCCCCCTGGCATAACCCAAGGGGCTTTTTCTTTCCAAATCCCGGCATAATCCGAGGATCTCCCTGGCATAACCCAAGGAGCTTTTTCTTTCCAAATCCCAGCATAACCCGAGATCTCCCTGGCATAACCCAAGGAGCTTTTTCTTTCCAAATCCCGGCATAACCCGAGGATCCCCCTGGCATAACCCAAGGGGCTTTTTCTTTCCAAATCCCGGCATAACCCGAGGATCCCCCTGGCATAACCCAAGGGGCCTTTTTTTCTTTCCAAATCCCGGCATAACTCGAGGATCTCCCTGGCATAACCCAGGGATCTTTTTTCTTTCCAAATCCCGGCATAATCCGTGGATCCCCCTGGCATAACCCAAGGGGCTTTTTTCTTTCCATCCCAGCATAACCCGTGGATCTCCCTGACATAACCCAAGGAACTTTTTTCTTTCCATCCCGGCATAAACCGAGGACCCTTCTTTCTTTTCCAGCATAACCTGGTCATTTTCCATCATAACCTGGATTCATTCACAAGGATACACAATCCTGATTTGATTGCTTAGATATGTGTCACAACTAACTCACAAAATTTTCCTAGTGAAAACTGGGGCAGAAAATTTCGTTCGTTTGTTTGTTTTTGTATCTTAAGCAGGTTGACCTCAAGACATAGGGTTCGAGATAACTGATGGAATGAGCCTCAATTCAGAATAAAGAAAAGAAGAAAAAAACAAAAATAAATGAACTCAAAAGTGAAGTAAACAAGGTTGCGGATTACTCAAAATCCGATTGAAGTCACAAGCTCCGATGATCCCGTGTTGACTCAATGCTGCAGAAAGAGGTAAACACCTACAGCTTGCGAGCATCAAGATTCAGATCAAAGTCCATAGCAAAATCAGCTAAGACTCAAGATCAAGTTTCAAGAGAATTATAGATAGGAATCTTGTAACTCATAGCTGATAGTCATAGCTAGCTTAGCTTTGATTTTCCTTTTGGTGTAATAAGGAGGTCAGCAAGCAGTAGCAGCAGCAACAGCAGTGAAAATCACAGCTCCTGGTAGTCCCAGCTACCAAACTTTCCAGAACTACACTGACCTGATTCCTTTATAGCCGAGGATATGTAGGCAACCTTTGAAGCAGGGTTCGGTCAGACGGTTTTCAAAATGCTTCTCATGGAGTGCCGAGCAGGAAAAAATCCTTCATGGTGCTCATTTATCTTTGCCCGAAAACCTGTCGTGTCTTCGAGCAAAGAGGAGCAGCTGTGAGCACGTGATTTTGTCACGCTTAAATTACTCCTATAAAATTCATTAGAATTAGGAATTTTCTTTTATTATTTGAATTTTAGAAATTAATTGCATGATTTTGTATTTTGTTTGCATTTTTTGTTTGTGAATTTTTTAATAATAAAGTTTGAAAAAATAAAAATAGCATTTAGGTTTTAATTTTTTGCTTTTTTATTAGTGAATCAATACTACAAAAAATAAAGAAAATAACAAAAATGGTACTTTTTCATTTATACTTTTAATTTGTCTTAGTTTGCTTTTGATTTAGGAATTAGTTTATTTGGAAATTAGTTAGTGTAATTTTAGAGTTAATTTGGGTTTTTACTTTT
>MU777027.1:9996-38431 GCA_026770625.1 Nicotiana glauca | reverse complement strand
CCCCCCCCCCCCCCCCCCAAGTGAAAAGACGACGTTTTGTCACCAAGCAATCCCAGCCGTCGAGGATCTTTGATCTAATGGCTGTGAATTGAGTTCAATTTATTATAATATGGTCAAATCCCCCTAACCATACCCCCTTTCTGTCTCTCAGAACCTCACCGAACATAACCCTAATTCCCGCCACAAGCCACCGCCCAAAATCGCCCACGGTGGCGGCGAAACTCCAATCAATTCAAATTTACACCATCCCCTCTCCTTTACCTCCCTGTTCTATATCAACCTTGATTTCGTTCAAATATCACCCAAATACCTCGAATAATTCAAACCCTAGCGCCGCCACTGCCGTGCACGGCGGCGCCACCCCCCAAACCGCTTTAAAATAACACCCTGGGTTCTGTTAGCTTCCCTCTTCTTAAATCCATGTCTGTCTTTACTTGAATATCTCTCCAACGCCTTGAATTTCAATTTTAAAAAGGGGCGGAGCCCCAGAAGTTCAATTGTTCGAGTTCTTCTCAGTTTCCTTGGGCACAAGATTGATTCGAGGCACGAAATAATGTGCTCGTTTGTTCTTGGCAAAGAACAAACGTTCACATCATTCCGGGCATCAACACAGAGTCCTATGTGGTTCAATCTTCTATAATGTAAGTTTTTCTGTTCTTTGTTTGTTTAATTTTTCTGTTTGTTAAAATTGGTATATGCCTGGCTTCTTCTAATAATCCACAATTAGTGATTTAAGTTTTTTTTTTGTTAAGTTTGTGATTGTTTTCCGTTAGTTCAAGTGTGTTGATTAATCATTGAGTAGCGTTTAATTCTATTTTTTCTTAGTTAATTCAGGGTTTAAAACAGGTTGTTTGGATTTTGTTAATTAAAAAAGTTTGTTTGGTTAGACCTTTGCTTAATAATGGTTAGTTCTTGACTAGGGTAACAGGGTTGGGGGGATGGTTCAACTAGGGTTGGTAATTTTAGATTGAATGGGAGGGTAGTTTAGGTATTTTGTTTAGGGAATCTTGTAGTAACAGATTTGGAGACCTCTAGAAGCTTCTAGTATGGGGATTAACTGTAATTTTTGATTCTTTGCAGTATTACTTGAGTAGCAAGTCAGTAAAAAGGGGACTAAAAGTGTAAAGGAAAAATTCTGATAGAGCCATAGTTTTGCCTATAAAAAGGCATGCTTGATGCCTTCATCTGCAATTTTTTCCAGGTCTGAAAATTCTCAAAAACCTTCCAGCATCCAAATTTCCCTCCCAAAACATTTTCAGCAAGGTTTAGCCTTAGAAATTTGAATTTCAAAAAAAAGAAGAACAAAAATCTGATTCCTAGAGTTCAAAAAACTTCATCCTAGATCTAAATCTCTAGAACAAGCAAAAAAAAAATTTAGCAAAACTCCAGAAATATTATTCTATTGAAATACTTAGGTTAATTTCAAGTTCTAATAGTTGATTTGAATCTTCTAGCCTAGGTTCTGATTTGCTGAAACTCTCTGAAGTCTGTTGGTTCAATTTTGGAAGTGTTTGGGTTCATTTAAGCTTGTTTTGGGTTAAGTATTGGGTTTCTTGTCCTCGGTTACTTCCTGGACATGCTGTGATGCTAGTTTGGTCTCCAAATTAGTCGTATTGTTGTTGTGTTGCTGCTGGCTTGTTAATTGTTGATCCTGCCTTGTTAACACTCATATTTAATTTTCTTTATTCCTCCAGGTACATACTTGAATCTTCACTGATGTAGCTTTGAATTGGAGTTGAAAATTTTAAAAAATGTTCACCAGATCCATGCTCGTTTGATTTCCTCTATATTTGTAGTTTAAAATATATATTAGTTGATATATATTGCTTAGTATAGCTTAGTATTGATATATTTTTTAAATCCCTGGATTGTATAATTTGGACTGCTGGACTCTCATTTTGGAATGATGTGAATATACTGATAATTAGAGGTAGATTTAAGTAGTATTAGTTTTGTTATCAAGTCACATTTGAAACTTAACATTTAGAACATGATTTTGCTTTAATAATGTTAGCTTTAGTCTTATTAGTAGTAGTAGAATACATTAGCCTGATTTGAGTTCAAAGAAAATAGATATACTCCTCTCTAAATAACGCCTAGCATGACTGCTTGCTGAAAAGGTTAAACATGAGTATTAGTGACTCTGTCTAATTTCCAGCCCTTGTTTAAGTTTGTTTATAGCATATTAATTAGGATTAAATAACTGTTGAGTTCCAGGTTAGCAAAGTAACTATCCATGTATGAATCAAATGGTTTGAAGCTAAGAGTTAGTATCTGAGTTGAATCAGTTGTGCCTCTGTTTACAAACAAACGTAGTAAAAAGCCCAAAGCCACAAAAATTATATACCTAGTCCTCAATTGAGATCTGAGCCTAATGGTGCAATCAAAAGCCCAACCGTTATCAACCCCTTATGAATTATCTCTTTTCATAAGGCTATGGATTGGTTGGGAGCACGCTTTCAAGCCTAATAAACACTACACTTCCAATTGGGCTAGGATCATTTGACCCAGGCAGTTTACAGTCACATGGTCATTTAATTTTGCTGTTATTTAGGCTGAGTTTAAAATTCCATACCAAAGTGCTGAAGGTTGAAATCTACATTAGGATCATTAGAATCAATTGTGCAACATAGATTTGGGCTTTTGAGTTAATAGAAAATCATAATTCTTTTAGGTTGGCCTTAAAATAAAAACGAGGTGAGCCCCACCAAACAAAAATGCGAAAATTGCGGGCCCTCTTTAAATGTTCCTATTAAAATACTTAAAATCCAGGATGTGTCGTTTAGTAAATTTTACGGTCTCCCGCAAAGATAATAAAGACGTTAGTTGCTTTAGGTCCGTTACTTAAATAATGTTACCTTCCTAAACTCGGGTGCACATTTATGTGACCCAAATCCAAATCTCAACGAAGTCAAAATATGTCAAAAGTCGGGGGTGCATTTATGTGACGTGGTTCGAGACGCATTTTCACGATGTTGCAATTCTCTTTAAAAATAATAATAAAATCGATTTAAAGTTAAAAAGCACATAAGCTAAAACATGTATTAAAATCAGAGGTTTAGCTAATAATTTAAGCGACCGTGCTAGAACCACGGGATCTGGGGGTGACTAACACCTTCCCGCGGGTCAACAGAATTCTTTATTCAGAATTTCTGATTTGCAGACTCCAACTGGGAAGTTGAAATTTTTCACGATTTGGGATTCAAGTTAAACCGGTGACTTGGGACACCAAAAGCCAATCCTATCCCAAGTGGCGACTCTAAAAATAAATAAATAATCCTATTTCGAATAATATCACTTTAAATGGAAAAACTTCCTTATATATTATCCTTCGGGGTAGGTGTGTAAAAAGGAGGTGTGACACTGCTTGGCCCTTTTTTCGGTGATACTGCATGCATCGTTGGGGTAGCGTTGCTAAACAAAATAATTTTTATAATGGACATGCATGATTTATTAAAAATATGACATAAATATATATAATTGAAAAAAGCTTTCTTTTAGATGAACAAATGATTGCGATGCGGTTCAAGACGTTGCAACCTCTCTTACCGAAATTTTAAGGGTCCTCCTCAAAATTCTGCCCCAGTTTACTGGGCTGGGTTTTCTGATGGCTGCATGCGACGAATGGCTGAAAGTTGACTTCGGAATTTTGAGGGTCTTCCTCAAAATTATGCCCCAGTTTCCAATATCGGGGAAAATAAAAATTTTATTGAATTGTGACCAAACCCATAGGGCTACCTACATATCCCCTCTTAAACAGGAATCAGGTCAGGCGTAGTTCAAATAACTTCATATAGAAATTATAATGATTACACATAATAGCCTCTGACTGCATCTGAATTGATTGGTTTTGGCCAAACTTCTCCGTCCATCTCTACAAGTATGAGGGCTCCTCCTATTAGAACCCGGTGAACCATGTACGGGCCTTGCCAGTTAGGAGAGAAATTTCCTTTGGCCACATCCTGATGCGGAAAAATTTTCTTCAACACCAGTTGCCCCAGTGTGAATTTTCTCGGCTTGACTCTTTTGTTGAAGGTTCTGGACACCCTGTTCTGATACAATTGACCATGGCAAACTGCATTCAGTCTTTTCACGTCTATAAGGGCTAACTGCTCATAGTGACTTTTTACCCATTCTGCATCTTCAAGTTCCGCTTCCTGCATAATCCTCAGGGAGGGAATCTCTACTTCGACTGGGATAACTGCCTCGGTATTGTAAACCTGCATATAAGGAGTTTCCCCAATTGATGTGCGTACTGTGGTACGGTACCCCAATAAAGCAAAGGATAGCTTCTCATGCCACTGCTTGTGCTATCATTTTCCTCAGTATCTTCTTGATGTTCTTATTGGCCGCTTGTACATCTCCATTAATTTGAGGTCTGTACGCTCTAGAATTCTTGTGCCTGATCTTGAAGGTTTCACACATTGGTTTCATCATATCACTATTGAGATTGGAACCATTATCAGTGACAATTGACTCTGCGATGCCGAACCTGCAAATGATACGGTCGCGGACAAAGTTTGTCACAACCTTCTTAGTTACTGCCTTATATGATGCTTCCTCGACCCATTTGGTGAAATAATCGATTGCCACTAGAATGAACCTATGCCCATTTGATGCGGCAGACTCAATAGGTCCAATGACATCCATCCCCCAAGCGGGGAACGGCCATGGTGAGCTTGTTGCATTGAGCACATTAGGAGGCACCTTTATCATGTCTGCATGAATCTGGCAAAGATAGCATTTCCGAACATACCGGATGCATTTCCGAACATACTGGATGCAGTCCGTCTCCATAGTCATCCAGAAATAACCGGCCCGGAGTATTTTCTTGGCTAAGACAAAACCATTCATATGCGGACCACGGGTCCCTGCATGAACTTCTTCTAATAACCTGGATGCTTCCTTTTCTTCGACACACCTTAGTAATCCCAAATCAGGAGTATACAGGATTCCTCCGTTGTGAAAGAAGTGATTGTATAACCTCCGCAGTGTGCGCTTCTGAGTAGTGTTTGCAAGTTCTAGATATTCTCTTGTTGACAGATACTACTTAATGTCATGAAACCACGATTTTCCATCTGCTTCTTCCTCGACATGAGCATAGTAAGCGGGTTGATCTTGGATTTTTACCGGGATAGGGTCAATGAAGTTCTTATCTGGATGCTGAATCATGGATGATAGAATGGCTAATACATTGGCGAACACATTCTGAACTCTGGGCACATGCCGGAATTCTGTCTTTGTAAACCTATTCCTCAACTCCTGTACGTGATGCAAGTATGGGAGTATCTTGGGGTTCTTGGTTGCCCACTCTTCTCGAACCTGATGTATGAGCAAGTCAGAATCCCTGATCACTAGTAACTTTTGAACGTTTATGCCAATGGCCAGCTTGAGCCCCAAGATGCAGGCTTCATACTCGGCCATATTGTTGGTGCACGGGAACCTAAGTTTGGCAGACACCGGATAATGTTGGCTTGTTTTTGATACTAGGACTGCTCCTATGCCAACTCCTTTAAAGTTTGCTGCTCCTTCGAAAAACATTCTCCAGCCATCATAGGATTCTGCAATGTCTTCTCCTATGAAAGAGACCTCCTTGTTAGGAAAATACGTTTTTAGAGGCTCGTATTCTCCACCCACGGGATTTTTGGCAAGATGATCTGCCAGTGCTTGTCCTTTGTTCGCTTTCTGGGTTACGTAGACAATATAAAATTCACTTAGCAAGATTTTCCATTTGGATAGCTTGCCCATGGGCATGGGCTTCTAAAAGATGTACTTTAGCTGATCCATCCTTGATATAAGATAAGTGGTATAGGCACAGAAATAATGCCTCTGCTTCTGAGCTACCCAAGCCAGAGCACAACAGGTGCATTTTAGTAGGGAATACCGGGCCTCGTATGGGGTGAAATTCTTGATAAGATAGTGTATGGCTTGCTCCTTTCTCCCTGTTTCATCATGTTGTCCCAAAACACAGCCAAATGCCCCATCCAGTACTGCAAGGTAGGGCAATAGCGGTCTACTTGTTTCGGGCGGAACCAGGACTGGCGGCATTGACAGGTATTCTTTGATTCTGTCGAAGGCTTTCTGGCAATCCTCAGTCCATTTAGTAGTGGCGTCCTTCTTTAGCATCTTGAAGATTGGTTCACAAATGACAGTGGAATGGGCTATGAATCGGCTGATGAAGTTGAGCCTCCCCAGGAAACTCATAACCTCTTTCTTGTTCTTTGGCGGTGGCAACTCCTGAATGGCCTTAACCTTTGACGGATCCAGTTCTATTCCTCGCCGACTTATGATGAATCCAAGTAATTTTCCAGCTGGAACCCTGAATGCACATTTGGCGGGATTCAATTTCAAGTTGTACATTCTCATTCTGTTGAAGAACTTCCTTAAATCTTCCATGTGGTCAGTGGCTTTCTTGGATTTGATGATGACATCTTCTACATACACCTCGATCTCTTTGTGTATCATGTCATGGAAAATAGTAGTCATGGCCCTCATATAGGTGGCCCCAGCATTCTTTAATCCAAACGGCGTCATCTTGTAACAATACATCCCCCACGGTGTAATGAAAGTCATTGTATTCGCGTCTTCTTTGTCCATCCATATCTGATGGTATCCAGCAAAACAATCGACGAATGATTGTAGCTCGTGCTTGGCTCAGTTGTCGATCAGGATGTGTATGTTCGGCAAGGGGAAGTCATCTTTCGGGTTGTCCTGGTTGAGGTTCTGGTAGTCGACACAGACTCTGACCTTCCCGTCCTTCTTTGGCACTGGCATAATGTTGGCTAACCATATTGGGTACTCCACTACCCTGAGGACCTTGGCTTTGACTTGTTTGGTAACTTCTTCCTTGATTTTCAAACTCATGTCTTGCTTGAACTTTCTGAGCTTCTGCTTTACCGGCGGACATGTCGGATCTGTTAGCAGTTTGTGAGCTACAATAGATATACTGAGACCGGTCATATCACATATGACCAGGAAAATATGTCCTCATATTATTTTAAGAATTCCGTGTACTCTTCCTTTTCTGACGGTGACAAGTGAACACTAATGCACGTTTCCTTGACGTTCTCTATATTCCCCAAGTTGACGATCTCAGTTTCGTCCAAGTTAGACTTATGTCTATTCTCAAAGTCCTCGACCTCTTTAATGATCTTTTCTGGTATCTCATCCTCTTCTGAGTCCATATCCATTTGTTGCATTACCTCGTCGCATGTCACATTCGTCGGTTCATCAAGATAAGTAATAGTAATGCTGTGTAAAATAAAATAAATGGCAGAGAAAATAATAAGAGCAAGATTTATAAGAAACTGAAATACTTTGATAAATTCCAAAATTGTTTTGAATATCGGAGCTCTTTTCAAAATTTAAAGATAATACAAAAAAGGAAATCAACTAACGAAAAAGTAAAAGATAATGCATAGTGCTTTGTTCAGCCTTGCTACCCCAAAGCTTTCCGGGCCTTGGTGGTTCTGACGGACCAATTATTGAGATGTGCCCTTCTGCTTAAGATGATCATGCCAGAGTGTACGAACTAACCTTTTGGGTAGGGGAATAAAACAAAAAGAAAAAACAAAAAAGGTAACAAGTTAGTAAGGGTTATGAGAAGAAAACATTGCAATATTTAAACACATAGTGCAAGAATATAAATCGTGTCCTAATTTGGGTGCCTCGTTGTGCTCGAGGTAGGCCTAGCGACAAGTTGATTTAGAGAACTTATAATATTAAATGCCTCATTTTGTTGATAAAAATAAGACGAATCCCAAAACGACACTAAAATTGCAGGAAATAAAAAATGTCACTAATGGCCAGTGGCCTTATTACATTTTAAAGCGAAAAGAAAAAGAGACTCCTAACAACTTGGTCCTAGAAGGACCTTCCCCAGGTTGAATGTTCTCGTTGACCAAATCCTCCAGTTCGCGTAGATTCTCCAGTAGAAATGCTTTTGCTAGGTTCTCTCCTTTGTTTCCCTCGGCATTCTGGCAATCGATGACTCTCTTTCTCATTTTTCCTTCCAATTCCAGCAGACTGTATTCCAGATATTCTAGCTTCTCACTAGCCGCGGTGACTCTCTCTTTCCATTCGTTGACTTGGTTACTTGATGGGAGTTTCCTCCTCCAGGTCAGCAAGAGTAAGGGTATATTAACCATTCCGAAGATGGGGACCTCGTGCCTCATTTCTGCAAAATAAAGTGTTAGTCCCTTACCCCACCGGACTCAACTATTTAAATCAACAATTAGCATAATGGCATTGAGTTCTCCAAATAAATGCACAAAACATGGTGTTGTCCATTTGGGTTCCGGGAGAACCCAGTGGACTTTGGACAAGGCTATCTTAAGGAGTCATCATGTGGACAACATAACTGACTTGACTGGGTTTGACAGTGATGCATGCACAGTTAAATAGAATAAGGTTTCTATGGGATATTAGACTGGCACCCTTGAGCGGACAACTCAAGAGGGAAAGTCATGGAACCGTCGACTGCACCGCTGATCGACTGCTTTTATCGCAAATATGCCTTTGCCAAATTTAGGGGGGTAATAATATCTGAAGAGCGCAACCACTAATTAAGAGTTGCTATGGTATTTATTTGGCACTAGTGGAATATGATGTTGAATATGCAATTACAAAACAAATTGTCACATATTTTCACATTCATAATGCTTACAATAATTGCTCAAAAACAAAATTACAACGGTATTGAAGGAAAGTAATAAATGAAAGCAGTAAAGAAAAAGAAACAAAAAAGCCAAGTTAGTTTAGAATAAAGACATTAAATAAACCAATAAAAGATAAAAAAGAGCAATAAAGTCGCATATAACATGAAGTGATAAAAGCCTAAAGAAGTCCCCAGCAGAGTCGCCATGCTGTCGACGCCCCCTTTTTTCTCACGAAATCGGGTTTACGATATTTGGGAAGCCAAATCTATTCCCGTTCGGGATTTGGGTTTTTGATTTGAAGAGTCTCTACCTAATGATTAAGTGCATTAGGACACTAAGGGTTCTGAGTTTTGAAAACCAGAGTTCGGGTAAGGGATAGAAATTATCTCGAGGGGAAGGTGTTAGGCACCCCTCAAGATTCACTAGTGTGGTTCCCGACCATGTTACAATTGTGACTTTACAAATAAGCAATTAGGGCTCAAATAAACGGGCTTGCACAGAATTTTAAACTCATTTGAGAAAAAGGATAAGGCAGAATTTTTGTGAAAAAGATTTGAATAACTTATAGGGAAAACAAGTAAGAAAACACATAAAGAGAGGGGAGTCCTAGGTTTATAATCAATATGGATCACATCAATGTAATATCCAGCAATCACCCCTCAGAAGAGGGGTCGCACGTGATATTAGCTTACCGGTCATCATATCCATATCTACCCTTTCCACCCCGTTAAGGTATTAAGCGCGAAATAGTATCGTTACTTGTTGCATGTGATTACCCATCCCAACCATATTAGTCCCGGAGGCATATAGGACTACTAATCCTAAAGGGGAAGGAGTTTTGGGAATTTTGAGAGTTTCAAAGGATAAAATTCTAAGGGAACATTCAAAACATATACAACAAGTTTTGGGAGAGTAGGTCAGCTGATATGGCTCAAATAAACCTCCGAAAATTAAAGAGAAGCATATAGTTTAGCATATCTTACACATACTAGTTTGGTCTGAAATAAATTAAGGTGTAGGATAGGTTGATTTACCACATATTTCCCAGATAGGGAGTCCAAATTAGCCCTGCTTAGATGTAGTTGTCAAAGACTGACACAGTTGATTAATTACCTAACTATTTGCCTATGTGTTAAATGGGACCTATAGGCAAGATATCTATTAGTTCAGAGACGAAGGTATAAACTGATTGCAGAAAAAGAATTATCAGTTACAAATTCATAAGTTTTGCGAGTGTTAAACAAAATTACTACTGATTTTAGACTTAGGAGCGAGTAGACGATTCAGGTTTGAGTTGATAGCTCCTATAGGCATGCTTTCTAGGCTTTACTAGTTTTTAAACACTGTTATTGTTCATGCAGAAATCCTATAAACAAGTCATCTATATGCGGTTGATTATTTAAATCCTATAACAAGTTTGCCTAATGACTGATGCATATACAAAAATGCAAAAATCCTATAGGCATATTATCTATATGATATGCAAATTTTCAGAGACATGGTATCTATACGAAAATGTAGAAAATCTTATGAACAGGGTATCTGTATGAATTTGCAGAAGAAGCCTGCAAACATGATATCTATATAAGGTGCAGAATTTCAGTAGTTAACTATGTGAAGATGCGGAATTTCAGAGATAGTATTTCATGGTATCTATATGAAATTGCGGAAAAAGCCTACGAACATGATATCTATATGAGGTGCAGGATTTCAGTAGTTAACTATGTGAAGATGCAGAATTTCAGAGACAGTATTTCCCTACAGTCATGGTATCTACCCCTTTTTGCATACATGATTGACCCTCCCTTTTTACTAACACCCAGTAGTTATCACAAAATTATTACAGACCAAATGAATCGGACAGAGAGTAAAATTACATCAGTAATTACATCTACATCTAATCAGCCTAATCTAGACTCAGAGTCTAATAAAATGAGATAAATCAAATTCCAGGATCAGCTTTTAAAGTCTTTCTCTTACTTGGGATGTGTCAAAGTTCCAAGGAGCTTCAAGAACCCCAGGCAATGTTTACACCCCAAATATCATTGCAGAATCAGATTGTAGTGCAGTGTAGAAGGGCCAGCCCTCAAATGTCCAAGTTTAGAGGGAACTCAAGGTCCCAAGGCAAGGTTCATAGGAGGGGGACAGAACTTAGAGGCTAGGAGTAAGTGTAAGTGCAGTAGAGGGTAATTAGGAAAGGCTAAGGCAGGCTGGTGGTCATGCCCAGCAATCGGAATGCTGGCACACCCCTGACCATCTTGTCAGCTTAAAAATAGAGAGTTAGGACCTATTGAAGGTCAGTTTCAGCCTTGGACAAGCAATTTGGATGCTTCCAGGCTATACATTAACTCAGTACACATAGGGGAATAGGGTATGGGGAAACTGAAAGAGGCTAGGATCCAAAGGATCCAGTTTTAATCCATGGAAAATAACTTGTTCATTGCCATGTCTTAAAATTATAGCCCAAGCACATAAAGGGGGGTAGGGGATGGGGGATTCATTGCAGCAACAGATTTAAACATACTACTTCACAAATTTGAACTTTATAAAAACAGTAAAATAGACATGGATATAAAAGCTTGTGAATAAACACATTGGGGGTGATGATAGAATCAAAATTGGGACATACCAGTTTTAAAAGAGACAAGAAAAAGAAAGCAACAGTCTTTGTAAAAGCCAAAGTGCAGACAAGAGAGTTTAGGGATTGCGAGAATATAAATGAAGTCTGAAGTGTATTCAGTTGTGTATGTAAATCCGAAGAATCTTTTACTGTGTAAAGACTTAGAGTATTTATAGTGTGAAAGTTATGAGAAATAAGGTAAGAAAATAATTGATGTCTTATTTTCAATCAATCACATAAAACTCCCTTAATTAAGGGATTCAAATTCAAACGGGTATAATCCTACTAAGGAATGAAATTAATCAAACTCTTTGTGCAAAGCATGCAATTGAGGTCAAATACATAAGGGTTATTTAAGGACAAGGTTTCTGAAAATGTACGGTTGTATAATTAAGGAAAGAGAATCAATTAACAGCCAAGAAATCCCAAGTCCAAAATATTTGGTATGAATGAAACCAGTCAGAAAAAGGTTTTACACAAGGAAACTCAGTAACAATCAATTAAAACTCCAAAGAGAAAGGATTCTGATTCAATCACTAGTCGAAATCTTTTTAAAAGAAGGATTCAATACACATATAAAAGTACAGAGACATGCTTAAACACGAAGCATGACCTTGTAAAATCAGTGGGAAGAATCCAATGTAGGAGAGTTTAGCAGAGAGTTAGGGTTTTAAAAGAATAAAACTCTAACCTACATAATTGAATCCTCGGCGGAATCCCATATTCTAGGGTTTCCACCTTGAATCGAACACAGAGATGGAGAGGCAAGTAGTCAAAAATAGGCTTAGTCGCTTCTTTTAGAAGCTCATAAGAAAGCATGCAAACAAGTTGAAAGGTCAAAAGCAAACATAGTGAAGCAACTAGTTTAGAGGCGTAGTGAGAGAACAACTGATAGTATAGGAAGCAGTAGAAGAAGTACATGCTTATAGAGGATGAAGATAGTAACATGGTGAAAAGAAAAGCAGGCGAGAACCATAGCGTAGAAAATACAGTAGGAGAATATGCTAGGACGGAATATGGAAAACATAGCAAAAGCATTCAATCACGGAGCATGAAACTTAGTATAGGAACACACAAGAACATAATAGAACCAGTATAAGAATACAGTAAGAGAAACTAATCAAATAATAAGGAAGAAAAGATCGTAAAAACATTTGAATACTTCACAGAAACCCTAAATCAACAAATAAGAGTTTTGGAGGCAAATTTCAAAAGAAAATTTAGGGAAATCATTTAGAAAATCACGCATAGAACAGATACATAATAGATCTAAAAAGAATCGGAGAAAAACTTGAATAGCTAGGATTTCAAGAGGACCCTAAGACGAGAAAGGCTTTAGAAGATCCGATCTAAGCCGGATGAAGTCAGCATCAGACTTAGGAGACTAGGATACGCCGACACGTGGCTGGAGATGGCCAGAAACCTCGAATCGGTGAAGATATGAGCCAAGCCTCTTCAAGGTTTGACCTGGAAACCATGGTAATCAGGCGTGTAGGAGTCCCATGAGGTAGATACAGGCCATCGATGGTTTTGGAGGCCATGGATTTGCTCGATTTTAGGTGGTCATTGAAGGTGGCGGCTAGGGTTTCTGAGAGAGATTGAGAGAGAATTAGGAGATGGGGGGATTCAAGGGCGGCTACAGACGGGAAATTACTATGGTTAGGGGTGATTGGGAAATTAAAAAAGGAAAGGGAAACAGGGACCGTTGATCTGGGAGATCAACGGTTGAGATTAGAGAGGGTAGGATGGTAAACCGGTTTGGGTTGGTATGCATGGGGCTTGGATCAGGGTAATTGGGTCTGAGATTCGATTTAATTGGGGGTTGATTTAGGGCTGTAATTGAAATGGTAATGGGCTATATATTAAATAGCTAATTTTTCCCTTTTTAATTTAATTAAAATAGTTAAAATAATTTTTAAAACAAATTAAAAGCACTAAATTGGTTAATAATATAAATATTAATTTAAAAATACTGGGAGTAATTTTATAATTGTAAGATACTATTAATTGCAATATAGGCTATAATTGCAATTTTATCCAATTTTAGCTTAAAATATAAAATAGATTTATAAAAAATATGCAAAAATTACCTTAATTACATTGCAATGTAAATATGAGGATGGAAATAAATTACTCACCAAAATGATAGTTTTTGGGAATAATTATTGAATTTTGTACTGTTAAAACAAATAATAAAATAATTTTAAAAGCTTTAATAAATTAGAAAAAATGTCAAAAATTCATGGACATTCTTATATATACATGTACATGCTATTTGAGAATATTTTGAGTGTAAAAATAGATAAAAAAAAATTGGGTATCAACAAGGCTTACCACACTGGATTCAAAATTCCAATTGGTATATCACCGTATAAATTGATATTTGAAAAGGCATGTCACTTGCCGGTGGAGTTAGAGCATAAAGCCTTATGGTCATTACAATAATTAAATCTGGACTTGGAGGCCACTGGAACTAGTAAAGTCACAAAACCGCATGAACTTGACGAGTTTCGTTACTATGATTTTGAGAGTACAAGGTTATATAAGGAAAGAATGAAACTGGTGCATGACAAAAATATTCTTGAGCAAAATTATACGTCGGAGGACGTGGTACTATTATTCCATTCGAGATAGAGGTTGCTTCCAGGCAAATTGAAGTCAAGATGGTCAGGACCATTTCGTGTGCTAGAGATTCATCCCACTGAAGCCGTAGAGATTGCTTTAGAAGATGGCTCTCGCAAGTTCAGATTCAATGGTCACAGGTTGAAACATTATTTGGGCATGGATGACACGAAAGTAGTATCGGTGACTACTTTGATAGAGCCAACAATGTTGAGCGAGCCTTAAGTGAATTTCCTGCGTGTGGCACGATGTTAAATCATGCGCTTCATGGGAGGCAACTCATTGCAATGTTGTATTTGTCATGCCGTGACGTTAAATAAAGCGCTTGTTAGCAGGCAACCCAATTCGTAGTTGATTTTCAATGTAATTAGAATTTTTTTTCTTTTAGTTTTTAGGAACTAACATGTTTGCAGGTAATTACGGCAAGTCGTACACTACATTACACGTCGCCTGGTCCCCAGTGAGCTGGACAAGTCGAAAATCCTCGTGTCGCCTGATGGAAAGCTCGCGTGGGAGCTCACCTCACGAGGGAAAAAGCGAGGAGCATCTCGCATGGAGCCTCGTGCTGCATGCCCTAGAGCACGTGTTGGAGCTTTACTCGTGAGGGATAAAGCGAGGAAGCAACCTAGCGTTGCACTTTTGAAGGAGTTTTGAGACTGGAGGCAAGAATAGCTCGTGGAACACCCGTTGGGGGAAAGAATCATCGATTTCTACATTCCTTCATCTTTACTTTGTCATTTATTTATGCAAAATACTTGGAAAATTGTTACTATGAATATGAGTAGCTAAACTTCTAATCTAGGGTTTTGATGGAACCTATTGGAGGATGAATTTTGTGTTACGTTAATATAGATTTGTCGTAGTTTTTCTCTATTTATTCAACTACGTTTATATTATGGTTGGTTAAAGAGCTTTCAATCGATTGTGCCTATTTAGTGTGTATTACTCGGAAGAGAGTACATATTTAGGTAGTTGTTAAAAAATATCACTCCTAACGTATATGAGAGATCAATACAGAGGGTTTAAAGGTGGGATTAAGAAATTTTAATGCGATCTGAGTGAGCCATACTTTGTGCCAACTAGCGTAATTAGAAAGAATATGTCTAGTAAATTATGGTAGTTACTCGGGAATGAATTATGACACTCCGAGAGCTCATGATCGGTAGCGAAAACTTAGGAAAATCTATAGAAAACATAGCAGGAAAGATTCCGACAATAGGGAAAATTATAACCTTAGATCATTCCAAATCTTGTCAACAACTTGTTTGTAGTTAGTTATTAATTACTTCATTTTCATAACTAAATCTTTAGTAGTAAACATTCAATTTATTATTTAAATATTTATGAATATTGATTGCATGAATTTGTGCGAGTCTAGTAGTTGTGCTTAATAGGTTAATACCTTGTAGGATTCGACTCTCAACTTGTTAATTGGACTATATTTGCAACGATTGCTTAGTCTTTTTTATTAGGCATAGTCGGGCGTGATCACAAACACTAGGAAAAAGAATAGACAAAACGAAGAAATTTTAAATCATGCGCATCATAATATCATAGTTAGAAAAAGAGATGGATAAGAGAAAATAAAAACACACTCGTTTTCGAGCCCTTCCATCGCAACAAGTACTCATAGTCCCAAAGGTACTCAATTTCTATAACTTTTCTTAATAGATTAATATTACCTAGTATAAAATAAGTTTTTAATTGTTCAATATTTAATGTTAGAGTTAAATTAACTAATTCGGTGCAACTACAGGGTTCAGATAATTGACTTTTTGGCGGACAAACTATTATGATTACTTATAATATCTACTCAACTGTGAGGAGTTATTTCACTAATGTGCAATTAGTTTATCAGCCAAAGTTTTCTAATAGTACTAAATTATGAAGTATGACGGAGAGCCTTAGCGTAATTGGTAAAGTTGTTGTCACATGATTAGGAAGTGACACATTCGAGTCATGGAAACAACCGCTTGCAAAAATGTCGAATAAGGCTACGTACTATTGGATTAAAACGGCCCAAAAGATACTTTTAACATAGTGTGATATTGTCCGTTTTGGTCCAAGTCCGCACGATTTTTCTCAAAGGCCTCCCAACAATCTAACTGTGCCACCCACATGATCTGAGTATTTACGATCATTGAAGCCCAATGAGAGATTGTGTATGCGTCTTTGAAGCTACAGGTAATGGTAGTGAATCGGCTCATAGACGGGCAAAGGCACTAAGTCGGGCTACTCGCTGGCTCTGATACCATTTATTAGGCTAAACGGCCCAATGATACACTTAACATGGTGTGATATTATCTGCTTTGGGCTAAGTCCGTACGATTTTTCTCAAAAGGCCTCACACCATTGAGAGTATCAAACTCCTTATAAGTAGCTTATTTTTCTTTTCCATTTTCCGTGAGGGACTTTATTAACACAATCCCAACATAATAGATCCTTGTGGTCCAGCCCTTTCCCAAGCCCTACACATACCGAGAGCAGAGTACATCGAGCTGCCATTTATTAAAGCGGTTTTGACATAGTTACCGACAAAAATAAAACTATTTACCTTTGTCTACCCATTTATTTTTCTACCCATAAATCAATTACATTTCCTACCCATGGTAGTTTTGTGGGAAATTTTTTCTTTATTCTCCAATTCTTTTTTATTTCTATGTTTCTTTTCTTTTTTTTTCTTTTCTCCTTTTCTTGTTTCTCGTTTTCTTCTTCTTCTTTTTTCCTTTTCTAATTTTATTTAACTTCTTTTTTTATATTCCTTTTCTCTTTATAGTCTAATTTTATTTATTTTTTTAGATTTTTTTATTATTTTATATTATTACTAAAGAAAAATCAAATTATGTACCAATTAAATGCAGCTAATACAACCAAAAATATTAACTAACATATGATACAAGCATAGTATATGATATATCAACAGGATATACAATTATACGTAAAGAGTTAAAAAAATTAATTCAATTATTAAACTGAAATAATATCAGTTGTCAAAAAAAATTAAAAATATTCTAAAAGGATCTAATTGTAAGAGTATACCGTTACATTATATAGCATGCTATAATTTATTTTTATTTTTTTGCATTTTTATTTTTTCTCTCACGCGAGGTAAAAGCTTAAAGCAATTAAAGGGGAAAAAACAAGTGAATTTATGGATAATAAGTATACTATTATAGTATATTGTATACTATTACTGTATAGTATTATCGTATATTTCATATTAATACAGTATACTATAATAATATATTGTATACTATAATAGTATACTGTTGCAGTATAACTATATACTCCTATAGTATATTATATACTGTAGTGGCATATTGTTAGGTAATTGTGTTCTTCTTCGATTATTATAATATACCGTTGCAATATATTATAAACTATAATAGGATAATATTGCAGTATATCTATATCCATATATTACTACAGCATATTGTATACCGTAGCAGTATATTATTAGGTAGTTGTGTTCCTCTTCTATTTTCAGCTGAAAATTTAGATCTCAATCACCTCCTATCAAATTTCAGTATGAACATCCATAAGGTATTGTCACGACCGTAAAATCGACCGGTCGAGCCGGCACCTATCGTAAAACTAGGCCAGCTGACACAATTTCCGAATCAACCGTTATTCAATACAGTCATTTTTAAGCCACTAATTGATTATCAATCTCATAATGTAAGTCTACATAATCAGTGCGGAATAATACACAAGCCCGACATCAGAGTGTCACAAGTCACGAGCATTCACTAAGGCTTGAATACAACAAAGAGTCTTAAAATATACTAAAAACAGTCTAAGGAAGACAAGAGGGAGAAGAGCAGGGCTGCAAACGTCAGGCCGCTACCTTGCTAACTCCGATAACTCTGCCACTGGACCTACCAACTCGGTACAGATCACACATCTATATAGGCCTACCAATGGACCCCTTATCAAGGAGTTCCTGAGGTTGTTCCTTCAACTCCTTTAACTTTGCCGATTCCATACGATGCGGTGAAATAGAAATTGGCTAAGTGCCTAGCACCAAATCAGTACCAAAATCAATATCACTATTCGGCGGCATTCCCGGCAGGTATGCAGGAAACACATCCAAAAAATCCCTCACCACCGGAACTTAAGCAATGGTAGGAGTCTCTGTACTAAAATCCCCCATGAAGGCCAAATAAGAAAGACAACCCATTCCCAACTATCAGGTGGGCCTTCAAAAACCAAATCACTCTACTAGCAACATCACCCGACAAACCCCGCCACTCAATCTGTGGCATTCTTGGCATAGCCAACGTCGCCGTCTTAGTGCGACAGTCCAGAATAACATGACATGGAGACAACCAGTCCATACCCAACATCACATCAAAGTCTAACATACTAAGCGACAAAGAATCCACTCGGGTCTCCAAACCCTGATAGTCACCACACAAGACCGATACACACGACCCACAACCACAACATAACCTGTTTATGAGAACTTCTAGTCTCCAAGTCTATATTGCACACAAATCACCACATCCGATCCCAACTCCCTCGTCCGAATATATCACACACCTCTAATACCCAATCATCCTACGAGGGGTACTTCTATAATTTTTCTATGCCACCAAGAAAACTCGAACATTAGCAGTCGATCAAACAAGAGAGTGACGCAATACTAATGAGGTATCCATAACTCACACACATCGCCCTTCTAAAATTTATACCCTCATCAAGCCACACCTATTAGTGATCTCATTTATCTAGTCATCTGAAACTGTGCATGCTGCCTAAGAATTTATGACATTCCTTTCAAAACTGAATCGTGACCTTACACATGCAAATCTCAATCCTACACAACATACTGCACATATCATACCATCCTAGGATAAATATGAGAACTTCATATTCCTTTCGAGCCACAAGCAACTACGTACTCAACTAATCAAGAACTTTCCATTTGATCCAATCTAAAAAACATTTCTATATATCACATGCTCCTCACACCAGTAGAAAATATGAATCTCTAACCGTGGTAAAAACCATCAAGAACTCTCCGGGACCATTTTCACAAAACCACACCGTAAGGACTGAATCCTTCTAACTCAACCAAGCTGCGTAGGTCACCAAAAATCCAAAGCATTGCCACGAAACACCTGTAGAAACTCATTACCTCATAAACACCCAAAGAACTAATCATACCCATTACCATGCCGATCCAATCTACTACCAAGCTATCTTATCCATCCGAGTTCCTTCTGAATTGCATTCACATTGATACTTCTCCTCGCCATAGTACCTCAATCCTCAACCCAGACTCACCACACGAGATTCAAGCATGAAACTGCACCGCCCTAAGACTCATAAGCCGCTAAATACTCTCAAAAATATCTCCAAAAATACCATATTCAAAATATTTACCCTGAAAAGGCTTTTTACAAACCTAAAGCAATGACCTTCACCTTCCTGATATTGATATGTAGAATCCATGCTGATACAAAAGTGCCACAAGTCTTGACACCCTCCAATATAAACCTTAGTTTCTAGCCAAATACACATCCTGAAGATCCCCATTTGTTACATATAAATCTTGAATCCATTAGAACCATCCTCGGGAGTCATCCACGCTACTCAGGTTTCAATTAAACTGATCAAGTGCACCGAAGGAGTTGTGACCAATTAGCACTCCAACAACCTAGGAAGTAACCGCATCTTAATGTAACCAAATGAATTCCTGCTCCATGCACATTATGTCTTTCACCAATAACACACAAGTCATTCTGTGATTCTCATACACCCATAAAGCTAAAACTGATTCGCCAGCATACCTCAAACTGAAACTTATATGACACTTAGCCACGCAATTAACTTATCAATAGAAGACTCCCCCTCTTAGCTCAAAGCCATAGATCAAAACATACAAAAACTCATAATGTCCATACTCTATTATTTCCATAATACCAACGTGAGATTTAACTAAATCCTTCATAAGCTCGTGCAACACAAACCATTTAGTACTTCAAATCATCTTCAAATCGTGCATTCACCCTCTTAACAGTCAAGACAACTCTCATACATGATCCAAATTCAATCTGCAACACATATAGCTCACTGAGAAAAGAGGACTCGCTACAAAATAGCATTAGTATCAAATGCCCTCAGGACACCCCGCAGGAGATAACCCACTTGCTTCGTCTCAAACTAACATCTCGTTATACCCTTCCATCATCATAAATATCCCGCAGTCACTTAATCTTCCTGAGTCTGAACTCAAATCATGACATTAAATCTACTTTATTGCCTAACTAGACAACATGAAAGATCCTTCAACACATGTCGACGCCCCCCATTTTTCTAAGGCGGAAAGCGGGTTTCGACATTATGGATGAAATGACTCTTCTATTCCCTTTTTGGGGAATTGGATTATGGATTTTGGAGAGTCGCCACCTAATGATTATAGTGCATTAGGACACTTTAAAAGAAGAGAAGAAGATTTTGAAAGAAAACCAGAGTTCGCGTAAGGGCTTGAGATTATCTCGAGGGGAAGGTGTTAGGCACCCCCCAAGATCCACTAGTGTGGTTCCCAGCCTTGCTTAGTTATGACTTTAAGAAGAGTAGGAGTAGACGAGCAAAGTTTGCACGTAAGAAATACAAGCAAGTTGACAATTTTGAAAGAAGAATGGCACAAGTAAAAGAGTTTTAGTTTGAAGAAAACATTTAAGCAAGGGAAAAGTAAAGAAAGAAGGTCCTAGGTTTAACAATAATATGGATCATTTGGTGCAATACCCAGCAATCATTCTCGCACGAGATATTAACGCACCGTCATCATCTCCATATTCTACCCTTCCCACCCCGTTAAGTTATTTAAGCGTGATTAGTCTCGTTTACTTATTGCATGCTAGTATCTGTCCCAACCTATCAGTACCGGGGTATTCGGACTCCTAATCCTAAAGGGAAGAAGGGGACGGAGGCATATATGGAGTTTAAAAGGACAAAATACTAAGGCGTCAATCAAAACAAATAGCAAATAAGTGGGGTACAAATCAAACACTCAAAGGCTCATACAAACCCCATAAATCACAACAGCAATTAGTTTAGCATGACTCGCAAGTACTGATTTGGTCTTTAAAATTAACGATAGAAAGATTAGTTAACACATAGAGTTAGATAACAAGTCCGCATGAGGCAACCCGGATCCAGTTGTCAGAACTTAAGGTATTTTTTAAACAAGTGATTCAGAAAACACTAATTTTAGACAAGAGCCTGTACAGAAGAGTTTTGAAATAGAAAAGTTGAAGATTGCAGAAGTTCAGAGATGGCTTGCAAATTAGCCAAATTGTTTAAGTAAAAGTACAGTAAAGTTGTAAAGAGGCGTTTTTCGAAAAGCATTGAAGTAAAAATATAGACAGAAAACTAAGGGTTGGTATTAGAATAAAGATGTAAGTTTGGAATTTAAAGGACACCACAGATCTATAGAAATGTTGAAAGAGGCGGACTTGGATAGGTTTCCAAAGCAAACAGGTTTGGACAAAGTGTTTGAGGCTAACTGACAAATTATTACTCATATTAGGCGAGTCTGAACTCCTATAGGCATGATATCTATATCTTGATTTTTTTCTTAAGACTCATTACTGTCATTGAACTGATGAGGGGGTGAATATTCGATTGCCCTACAGTTCGCCTAGCGTTTTATGTGTCTCCTATAGGCATGATCTCTATCGTGCTTACAATCCAAAGTCCCATAGACATGATTTCTAAATGGTATGCAATATTAAAGTCCTATAGGCATGGTTTCTAAATGATTTTCAATGTTAAAGTCCTATAGGAATGATTTCTAAATGATTTGCAATGTTAAAGTTCTATAGACATGATTTCTAGATGATTTGCAATATTAAAGTCCTATAGACATGATTTCTAGATGATTTGCAATGCTAAAGTCCTATATGCATGATTTCTAAAGGATTTGCAATGTTAAAGTCCTATGATTTCTAGATGATTTGCAATATTAAAGTCCTATAGGCATGGTTTCTAAATGATTTGCAATGTTAAAGTCCTATAGGCATGGTTTCTAAATGATTTGCAATGTTAAAGTCCTATAGACATGATTTCTAGATGATTTGCAATATTAAAGTCCTATAGGCATGGTTTGCAATATCAAAGTCCTATAGGCATGATTTCTACCCATTGACTTATGCAAGTAATATAAACCCCTCCCACACCCGTTCACTAATATTCCCCAAATTCTTTTACAAGATCGTTACAGAACCAAAAGAAAGTAAACAAAATACATTACAGCCTACAACTAGATCCGAGCAGCCTAATTCAATCTTAATACCCAATAACAAGTGTTTCACCAGATCCGGATTCCAGATTCCAGGGCCTTCTCTTGGAGTGTTTCAAAGTTCCAAGGGCTTTCAGGAAGCCCAGGAAATGCTTACACCCTAATGATTTAATGTGGTAACAGAATAGTGCAATGTGTGGAATTACCAGCCCTTAGCATCCAAGTTCAAAGGAAACTCTAGGGTCCCCTAAGCATGGCATACCATAGGGGGCAGAACTTAAAGAACTAAGAATGAGTATAGAGTGAGGGGATTAGAGGAAACCGAAGCAAAGGATGGTCATACCCAGCCATGGGTAAGACTGGCACACCCCTGACCCTTTACTTGATTCAAGCAAATAAAAGAGCAGACTTTAAGAAGTCAGACAGGGGTCTGGGTGGTGATTAGGGCACTACCAGACCCTAGTCAAGGCTCAACACATAAAGGGGGTTAAGGGAATGGGACTGATTTGAGTAAAGGTTCAAGAGAACCTGGTCCCAGGACAAGGATAGCAATAGGGTGCTAACCTCAACCTAGAACCAATACTCATACATAAAAGGGGGTTAAGGGAATGGGATCACATGAAAGCATTCACATAAGAAGAGCATAATAGCACTTTAAAGATGCAGAAGCATGAAGAAAGGCTTAACAGACTAATGAATAGTCACACAATGCAAGAAAACATGTAGTGAGAGGTTAAGTAAAAGGGAAAAGTAAACACATAGTTTTGGGAAACAGTATTTAAATTATAGAAACCTACCAGTTGCAAGTCCCAAATAAAAGAATAAATAGAGCAGTAAAATAGCTAGAAACCCTTCAGCAAACACTTGAGGAAAGCAAAAGAGATTCCAAAGTCTAGCATGGGCTTTCAGCCGGCTAGTCAGCACAATAGCACAAGTAATAGTAAAGAAGAGAGGGCTTTAAGTGTGTGTGTATTTTTGAACTCAATTGTTCGTCCTCCTCCTTCTAAAAAAAAGAGGTGAAGTATTTATAGTTGAAAATAGGCAGGTAAGCAAGGCAAGAGATAGTTCAGTATCAATCATAATCAATCAGGGGAAGGGAACTCCTTTAATTAAGGAATTCAAATTTGAATAGGAGAGGTTAGAGTTGTTTTTAAGGAAAGAAAATCAAGAACACATTGTGTAGTAAAGTGTAAATACATAGGAGAAGCTTTTAAAAATACACGGTTAGATAAATAAGGTAAGGGTAAAATCAATTAATCACATAGTAGATTAAGGAATTAAAGATTCGAACTTAATAATGAATTAAGTCAGAAAATTGGTCCAAAATAGATGAGGAAAGAATCAAATAAGCTCACATAATGGTGGTCTGAAATCAATCCCCAAAATTAGGGTTGTTTTTTGAAAGAGAAAGGTCTGACTATAAAGAGTGCCTAACTTTAAACAAATGAGGCTAAAATTAAACAAACAGAGTGGTCATACAATCAAAAGTAGAAGAACATAGTCATGGATGAAATCAAAAGGTCTTGCAAGGCTTAGCAAGAATCAGGAACATGAGACGAGTTTAGAAGATTAAGGGTTTTGAAATCAAACAGGCAATAAACAAAATACTCGTACACAAGCAGGTTTGAAAACCCCAAAATCTAGGGTTTCTTCCACAAGTCAAAGGTAAAGACGAAAGCATAGAAAATCAGGCAAGAACAAACTCAGGGAGTCCAAAGAACACAAACATTCATGGAAATCTAAGTAAAGAAAAAAAATATAGTAAAGAAATTACTCGGGAACCCTAGGAGGAATTACAATAAAGAAAAAATACGCATAAATCATAGTGAAAACACTTAGGAAAGTAAAATATAAGAGATAGCAGTAGAGAAAGTAAAAAAATCACGGAAACCCTAAGTTTTAAGAAGATGAACAGTTTTGAAAACAAAAAATTGAAAAGATGTGGAAAATACTTTAAAATCTTAGAAAATAGAACGGATCTGAAGTAGATCTTAGAGAGAAACAAAGAAAACCTCGAGGGCTTAGGGTTTCAGAGAAAACCCTAGAAAATGAGAAAGGCCTGGAATGGGCTGGTCTTGAGTCGGAGATGGACTCACAGGGCTAGGACTTGCAGGAGATGAGCCGGAAAGGGCCATCGAACTTGAATCGAAAAGATTATGAGCTGGGGTCTTCAAAGTCGGACTCTGAAACCTCGAGCAATAAGAGCATAGAGGTATGTGGGGGTAGGTACAAGCTGCTCAGGGTCTGAGAAGCCATAGTTTCCGGTGAAATAAGGTCAGAGACCGGTGAAAGGGGCTAGGGTTTCGGAGGGTAGTTGAGAGAATTTTGAGAGACGAGGGGGATACAAGGGCGGCTGTCTGATTAGAATGATTAGGGTTAGGGGTGGGCTGGTGAATTAAAAAGGAAAGGGAGGATCATGGCCGTTGATCAAAGTGATCAACGGCCTAGATTAAAAGGCCGACCGGGTGGGTTTATTTGATTTGGTCTGGGTCGGGTAATTAATGGGATTAGGTCGTTTAATTAGGGGGTAAATTGGGCTGGGATTTGGGTTTAATTTGGGCTATAATTGAAAGTAAAGAGGCTACAATTTAAATAGCCAATTTTCCCCATTTTGAATTTATAAAAATAGTAAATGATGTTCAAAAAATCAGATTAAAAATACTAATTTAATAAAAAAATATGTAAGTATTAATTTAAAAATATTGGGAATGATTTTGTGATTGAAAATGCCATTAAATCGAGAAATAGGCTAAAATTGCAATTTCATGCAATTTTAGTTTAAAAAATACCAAATGGACTTGTAAAATTATATAAAAATCATGTAAATTATATTTTTGCGTAAATATGAGAATAAAATAAATTATTCACCAAAATAATAAGTTTTGGGAATAATTATTGGATTTTATAGTGCAAAATAGGTCGTAAATTGGTTTTAAAAATCTTTAAAAATTTGGAAAAAAATACCAAAACCTTTGAGGATGCTTGAATATGCATATACATGCTATTTTGAAAGTATTTTGAGTATAAAAATACATATTGGAAAATTGGGTATCAACAGCTGCCCCTCTTTACCAGAGGAGGATGAAAGAGTTGTCGGGTAAAGATAAGAGGGCCAATTTTGACCGGAGACGTCGATTGAAAAAGGATTTTGACCATGCCCTGGTTTCTGAGCTGCCTACATATCCCTAGTTTTACAAGAATCAGACCACATGTAGTTCAAGAACCATTGACGGAATATGCCGATGGAAATTCGAAAAGACGGATGCGATGTTAGATCTGAGAGGGTGCTTGGAATCGGACAGGCTGCGGAGAACTGGAGCGGGGTTGTGGGCCAGTCGGAGTACCTGCAAATGGGTAATGTGCGTATATATTGTGTAATTTAAACGTGATGCAAGTTCCTGTTGGACCATGAATGTTTGTCTTCGGACGGTTAGGATGACGTCCTTAGACTATGATGTCTTGGGCCATGAAGAGCATAAAAGTAAGGGTTCGCAGGCCATGAAATGATGTTCTCGAGCCATGCAGATGGTGCCTTCGAACTATGACGCATTTGAACGAGTTGGCGATCTTTCAGCCCATGAGAAGGTGGCAATCTTTCAGCCAAATGAATGCAAAGGGTGGCAATCTTTTAGCCAGAGCGAGAATTTAAAAGAAGGTGGTGATATTTCAGCCGAATGAGAATTTAAAATGCTGGTGGCGATGTTTCAGCCAGTCGAAAAATAAGACGGCGATATTTCAGCCATGTAGGGCGGAGACAGTGCTTAGTCTCGGAAGGCAGATAGGAGCCTCATGCAATATGGAGGTAGAGCTTAACCTCAGAAGGCAGAGAGTAGCCTTATACAAAGGGCAGATGGAGACAGAGCTTAGTCTCGAAAGGCAGATAGTAGCCTTATGCAATGTGGAGGTAGAGCTTAACCTCGGAAGGCAGAGAACAGCCTTATGCAAAAATGCAGATGGAGACAGAGCTTAGTCTCGGAAGGCAAATAGGTAGCCTCATGCAATATGGAGGTATATCTTGACCTCGGAAGTTAGAGAGTAGCCTTATGCAAAGTGAGGATGGAGACAGAGCTTAGTCTTGAAAGGAAGATAATAGCCTTATGCAATATGGAGTTAGAGCTTGACCTCAGAAGGCAGAGAGTAGCCTTATGCAAAAAATGCAGATGGAGACAGAGCTTAGTCTCGAAAGGCAAATAATAGCCTTATGCACTATGGAGGTAGAGCTTAACCTCGAAAGGTAGAGAATAAACTTATGCAAAAATATAGATGGAGACAGAGCTTAGTCTCGTGTAGGGGGAGGTTAGTTCGTATCCTCTAGCTCTTGGCGTCGTGTATCACGGGGTAGCATTGTTAAACGATGGTGATGCAAATGATGCTTATGCATGACTTAGTAAATATAATGCGAGTACGTATATATATATATATATATATATATATATATATAATGATTTTATTTTGGATGAACCAACGACTGCAACGTGGTTCAAGACGCGGCGACCTTGCTTGCTCCGGAATTTTGAGGGTCCTCCTCAAAATTCTGCCCCAGTTTACTGGGTTGGCGCTGCTGATGGCTATGCTGGACAACTGAACGCGGAATAATCCCAGAATTTTGAGGGCCCTCCTCAAAATTCTGCCCCAGTTTATTGTGTTGATGCTGATGAAAAGACTAAAAAACTTACTTTGGAATTTTGAGGGTCCTCCTCAAAATTCTGCCCGAGTTCCAATTGCGGGGGGAAAGATGGAATTTTTTATTAAGATGTGACCAAACTCATAGGGCTGCCTACGTATCTCCTCTTAAGTCGGAATCAGGTTAGGCTTAGTTCAAATTACTTCATGAAAAAAAAGCATATGATCAAATGTAGTATCTCTTCACTACGTCTGAGTTGATAGGCTTCGGCCAGACTTCTCCGTCCATTTCTGCGAGAATAAGGTCTCCTCCAGTTAGAACCCGATGAACCATGTACGGACCTTACCAATTGGGAGAGAATTTCCCTTTGGCTTCATCTTAGTGCGGAAATATTTTCTTTAATACCAACTGTCCTGGGGCAAACGTCCTCGGCTTGACTCTCTTGTTGAAGGCTCTAGACATTCTGTTCTGATATAATTGACCGTGACAGACAGCATTCATTCTTTTTTCGTCAACGAGGGCTAATTGGTCGTTGCGACATTTGACCCATTCTGCATTATCTAGCTCTGCTTCTTGTATGACCCTCAGGGAGGGAATCTACCTCGGCGGGGACGACTGCCTCTGTACCATAAACCAGCATGTAGGGAGTGGCCCCAGTTGACGTGCGGACCGTGGTACGATAACCCAGTAAGGCAAACGACAACTTCTTATGCCACTGCTTGTGCTTTTCGATCATCTTCCTTAGTATCTTCTTGATGTTCTTATTGGCTGCTTCTACAGCTCCATTCATCTGAGGTCTGTAAGCCGTAGAGTTCTTGTATTTAATCTTAAATGTTTCACACATTGCCTTCATCAGGTCGCTGTTGAGATTAGAACCATTGTCGGTGATGATTGATTCCGAAATCCCGAACCGGCAGACCATATGATCACGGATGAAATCTGTTACTACCTTCTTGGTGATTGCCTTATATGATGCTGCCTCAACCCATTTGGTGAAGTAATCAATTGCTACAAGGATGAACCTGTGCCCATTTGACGCGGTTGGTTCAATTGGTCCAATGACATCCATTCCCCAAGCGGCGAACGGCCATGGCGAGCTTGTTGCAGTAAGCTCGTTTGGAGGTATCTTTATCATATTTGCATGTATTTGACAATGGTGGCATTTCCGGACATACTGGATGCAGTCCGTTTCCATAGTCATCCAAAAATACCCTGCTCGGAGTATCTTCTTTGCCAATACGAAACCATTCATATGCGGTCCGCAGGTTCCCCCGTGCACTTCCTCCAATAATTTGGTTGCTTCTCTTGCCTCGACACATCTTAATAATCCCAAATTAGGAGTCCTCCTATACAGGATCCCTCCATTGTGAAAGAATTTGTTGGACAATCTCCGAAGTGTTCGTTTCTGAGTAGCATTGGCAAGCTCTAAGTACTCTCCTGTTGTCAGGTATTCTCTGATATCGTGGAACCAAGGTTTCTCGTCGGCTTCTTCCTCGCGTGAGCACAAGAAGCTGGCTGGTCGTGAATCTTGACCTGGATGGGGTCAATAAAGTTTGTATCGGGATGCTGGATCATAGACGATAAAGTGGCTAAGGCATCGGCGAACTCATTCTGTATTCTGGGAACATGCTGGAATTCTGTCTTTCTGAATCTTTTCCTCAACT
>MU777025.1:1536-19843 GCA_026770625.1 Nicotiana glauca | reverse complement strand
TTCGCGGCACCGTATCCCTTCCTTTGATTCTAAATTTCCAATATGTATAATACTGGTTTTATAGTAGTGTTCAGATTCCGTAGATGCTCATTACTTGTGACACCCCGATTTCGGACTGAGTCGGGATGGGTTTTATTGTTGTATCATGTTTATTTCGCACTTGTGATTATTATTATCTATGAAATTGATTTATTCTTGCTAAGAAATTATAAAGAGATGTATTGTTTTGGTGTTGGTTGGCCTTGTCTCCACGAGAGGCGCCATCACGACCGGTTTGGGATATTTGGATCGTGACACGTAGGTACTCATAGGTATACATGCTCAATCAGTCAATTAAGAACTTATTGGGGAATATTTATCCAAATGAAACCAATTCTCCTTTAACAAATTTTAAGAAATAATGTTTAATCCCTTTAGAAATTCATTTACTAATTCAATGTGATTTAAGCAATTCAAGATATCAATGGGTTCATAAATAATCCAAGTATAACATATTTTTGGGTCCTAACTACCCGGATAATAGCATAATAGTAGTTACGCACGGACTCTTGTCATCTCGTGCGTACGTAGCCCCCGCAAATAGGAACACATAATCAACTATTTCACCTATAGGGATAATTCCCTCTTACAAGATTAGAAAGAAGACTCACCTCGCTCCGAAGATCCATAACTGGCATCCCACGCTCTTCCGAAGACTCTAATTGATGCACCACGCTCCAAAACTAGCCAACGGTTACGCAAATCCATTAATATATGCTCAAATACTCATTACAATTTAATTTATAGCAATTTCTAACTCCAATCGAAAAGTTTACCAAAACGCCCATGTGCCCGAAAATCCAAAATTTTTCAAAGATAAAGATTACCCATGATCTTAGGAACTCAAATATATAATTTTCACTAAATTCTATACTCAATATCATGATCAAATTCTAAGAATATAAATTCTAGGTCTTTCTACCAAAACCCTCAAATTTCTACTAATTTACATGTTAAAATCCTTATATAATCGAAGTATTTAATTCAAAGAAGGTGGGGATATCTTACCATATCATTGATGACAAAAATCCCCTCTCGAAACTCCCCAAAATCGCCCATGCTAAGAGAAAAATGGGAGAAAAATGGCCAAATCGAGCATTTAAAAGAATTCTGCCTCCAGCTATTTCCGCACCTGCGATCCCTTGACCGCTTCTACGGTTCTGCAGGTGCGGTTAAATTACCGCTTCTGTGGTCTTCCCTAGGCCGCCCTTTTCCGCTTCTGCGACAAGCCTCCCGCGGATGCGGTCCCGCTCTGTGGAACTCTGACCGCATCTGCGGGTCCACTCCAAGTTGCCCTCTTCCGCTTCTTCGACGGTCCTTCCGCAGATGCAGTTCCGCTTCTGCGAAATCTTGACAGCATCTGCAGTCCTTGAGTCTTGACCAAAAATCCGCTTCTGCGTCTCCTTTTTTCGCTTCTGCGTGGCCGCTTCTGCGGTGAACCTACCGCAGAAGCGAAAATACTAGCAACCAGACCCTTCAGTTGTCCAAAAATTCCAAATTTCGATCCGTTAGCCGCCCGGAATCCACCCGAGGCCCCCGGAACCCCAACCAATCATATCAACCAGTCCCAAAACACATTACGGACTTGTTCGACGCCTCAAATCACATCAAACAACACGAATATCACGAATTACACCCCAATTCAAGCTTTATGAACTTCAAACTTCTATTTTCGATGTTTAAACCTATCAAATCACGTCCGATTGACCTCAAATTTTGCACACAAGTCATATTCGACATTACGGACCTACTCCCACTTTCGAAATCGGATTCCGACCCCGATATCAAAAAGTCCACTTCCGGTCAAACTTCTCAAAACCTTCAATTTTCTATCTTTAGCCAAATGACTTCAAAATGACCTACGAACCTCTGAATTCACTGCCGATCGCGTTCCCAACTTTAGAATCACCATACGGAGCTATTCATAGACTCGGAATCTCAAATAGGCATCGATAATACTGAAATGCACTTCAAGCCAAACTTATGAAATTTCTTTTAAAATTGCTAACTTCCACAATAGGCGCCAAAATACTTCCGTGCTATCCAAAACCCTAGTCGGGCATACGCCTAAGTCCGAAATCATCATACGAACCTACTGGAACCTTCAGATCCCGATTCCGAGGTCGTTTACTCAAAATTCCAATCCTAGTTTTTTGTTTCAACTTTAAGCTTCCGAAACAAGAATTCACCTTATAAATCAACTCTAGACTTCCCGAAATTCAATTCCGGCCACACGTACAAGTCATAATGCCTGAAATAAAGTTGGTCATGGCCTCAGACTCCTGAATGACGTGCTAGGGCTCAAAACGACCGATCAGGTCGTTACACTACCGATGTAGGCTTATTTTATGACAATGATTGCAATCCTGATCTTGTTAGTTATGTCGATGCAGGGTATTTATCTGATACACACAAGGCTTGATCACAAACATGCTATGTATTTACATGTGGAAGCACTGCCATATCTTGGCGAACAACTAAGAAATCAATCGTGGCTACTTCATCTAATCATGTTGAGATAATTGCTATTCATGAAGAAAGTCGAGAAATGAGGTCTATAATATATCTTATTCGAGACAAATGTGGTTTGAAGTGTTGCAAACTATCTACAATTTTGTATGAAGACAATATAGCATGCATAGCCCAATTGAATGGAGGATTCTTAAAAAGGAGCTAGGACAAAGCACATTTCACCACAGTTATTTTTCATACATGATCTTCAAAAGAACGGTGATATCAATGTGCAACAAGTCCGTTCAAGTGATAATTTGGCTGATCTGTTCACTAAGGCATTACCAACCTCAATATTTAAAAAGTTGATATATAAGATTGGAATGCGTCGTCTTCGAGACATTAAGTGATTTTTCATCAAGGGGAGTAACTACACGCTGCACTCTTTTTCTTAACCAAGGTTTTGTCCCATTGGATTTTTCTGGTAAGGTTTTTAATGAGGCAGCAAGCAATGCATATTATTAATAACTATGTACATACCAATATTTTTTTTTGTAAGTTCTTAATGAGGAACATTATCATACATGGATATCCAATGGGGAGTGTTATGAATAGTTTGTATATTGGATGCGCATGTTGTGAATAAATTAAATATTAAATCTCCTATTTTATGTCCATCATCTTTAGTTTTTATGCCTATAAAAGGCTATGTAATTGCAATTGAAATAGACACACAATTGAAGAAGAAAATCTCTTCCTTCTCTCTATTTATATTTCTTGTTCATGTTTTACTAAATTGCTTTTATTTCATAATAGTTTTAAAATTCTTCCTTTTTCTGGTTGGATTATTTTTCCCTTAGATTGATGTGCTCCAAAGTCAAATAAGCACTTTGCTTTCTTTTATGGAACTAGACGAGGCTTGCTCGTGCATAGCACCGACCCAACTTTTAGAATGTTGATATCGTTTAAGGATTGTTTCTAATGTTTAGAGAATTGATTATTTAAACCTTAAATAGGAACACCTACCATAGAACAACCATGATTTCACAAGCACAAGTTCCATCCTTGGTAAACAGTACCAAACGTAAAAGACTACCTACTACTTGAAGTATATATATTCAGAATACGTATTCAGGAACAATGAATCTCGTCCCTCATTGAAATGACATCTGCGTAGATAACCATACAAAATGATGGTCAAAAGGCACTACTTGGTTGCTGAAAAATCTTCTGTTAGTAAGTAGCTACCCTGCATGACTAAGATACCATAAATAAGAATATAAATAGGTGATTCAACTCAGTTGTATATCTTTGTCCAAATTCTATGTTTTGATTGTTACTTGGTCTTTATAAATATTTTGCTTGAACTGATCGAGCAGGGTAAGACTGTCATAACCTAAGTAATTTTTTATAAACCTGTAGTACGATAAAAGTACTAGAAGCCTCCTACAAAAGTAACTTCTTTATCAGCCAAGTCCATTACTTAAGGAAGACTGACAAAGAGGCAATGCACTAATTGTAGAGATAAAATTTATCCCCTAAATATATTAAATTTATGTGATAATGAAGATACTGAACATGCACAATTGTAATACTACAAAAATACATCATTACAACATAAAGCATCAAGATATTGATTGGAATAAAATTAATTTGCTTATATTAAACATACAATTAAATAAATATCTTGCAAAAGAAAAAGAAAAATAAAGACAACATACAATAATAAAGAACCATTTCTACTGGCATGTTAGAATTAATCGAAGCATGTGGATAACTACAACTTAAAGATAATGGAATAAATAAAACTAAACACAATATAGACCAATTTAAGTGATGGGGGAGGAGCTTTAGTCTTCTACAACCATGGCAAGTAAATTTTGCTTATAGTCTGCTGGGTAGTTTTAATCTGCAAATAAAAAAAAACAGAAGAAGTCAAAAGTAGTCATCACTACAGCGCTTTCATAGTACAATATATATGTTAAAATATAGCATATATGTGAATGCAATTGCACATTCCATTTGTAAATACATATGAATCCTATCATCCTCGTGCGCTTCATGTATTGAACTAAAAGTAGAATAAACCAAACTATCAAGCATTAACCAAGTGGCTAAGTGAATATTACTCTACCAAATATGTGAAGATGGTAAATCAATTCACAATTTGTACTTTCAGATAAAATATGTACATGGAATACAAACTTGAAATACATTTCAAGTAAATTATATGAAAAAATATTAGGCGAAGAGCATAAGAAGAATAGGAAAAGATAGCATGTGCTGATTCAATATCTAGCTATATGAAACTTTATTTTATGGCATGAATAGGTAATAATACCAACATTGATGTTCCTAGAACGGACCTCCATGTCGATCATATGTTAAAATGATAATATTATAGGAACAACCAGATTTGTGATGAATAGCTTATGAGCTATAAACCAGATTAATATTTGGGCATAATTTGTTTATTCTTTAGCAAATTGGATTAAATTGATAACAAAACAAAGGTTACCAATCTAATAAAGACAAAGAGTCTGACCTGAATTATGTTACAACCTTCATCACCTCGAATGAAAGTGAATGTTCCATTCACACTCTGTGAAGTAGAGAGTTGTGAATATAGTCCATAGATCTATTCCAAACTATTCAATAGACAAGTTTAATTGCCATTGATAGACGAATATCTAAAGAGTTTTAAATTGGCCAAATGAGGTAAAATCAATCAAATATAAGAATATAATACACTTGACTGATTATTAGTAATAAAAAAAGGAAATCATTATCAAAAAGGCCATTGGCATCTTTCTAATTTTCTTCTTTTGTTGGGTGGGAGGAGAAATTACAAATAAAAGTGAAGCTTGACCTTCCTGTTTTTTGCTTCAAAGAATCAAAGAACAATCTCAATAAGTAAAATATGGTGACAAAAGTTCCTTTCCCAAAATGAACACTTCTTGCATGAACTTGTGAGTTCACTAAAAAGATTTAATTATTGAAATTTTATATAGTTGAAGTTCTATGAAGTTCATTATGAAGATTTATTGTTAATTTAAAAGAGGTTATTTGTGTTAGTGCATCTGTCTTTTTCCTCAAATACTGGATACTTAAGCATCTTTAAAGTTTCTTCAAAATGAGAAATAGAAAGAAAACGGAAGGAGAAAAATATGAAATGATTGTTTTTGTACTCGTCTCTAAAATTAGCCAGTTGAATAATGATATGATCAGAGAGGATGTTTTTTTAAGTTCAACACAAAGTTAACACAATTCAAATTCTTTTTTCTATTTTCAGTAGTCATTAATCTTGTAAACAGAGAATAGGGCAAAATAATAGAACTATAATTTTCAAAAGAAGTGAATTTTCAGCCAAATAAAACTTTATAACCTAGTAGGCATTATATGAGCAGTAAAAGGAAAAGTTCCTTATCCAAAATAACTCTTTCTTATACAAAAATTTTAATTTTCAGCTAAATTTATTCGAAGCAACTCCCTGATGTGAGCATCTTTCTCAGTCAAGGGATAAATCACATCATTCGGCTAGCAATGCTATGTTAAATTTAACATATTTATAAGAAATCGGTTAAATAAGTGACAACAACAACAACCCAGTATAATCTCACTTAGTTGGATTTGGGGAGGGTAGTGTGTACGCAGACCTTACCCCGACCCTGAGGTAGAGAAGCTGTTTCCAAATAGACCATCGGCATCATTTCCTCGTTCAAAATTTGAATTTACATTAGCAAACACTCTATATATTATAGCTTAAAACACAAGCTTCCACCACCAAGAGAAATAAAACACAATGCAAATCAACATTGGATTACATAGATTGCAGAAAATCTTTCAAAAAACTCCACATAATTGGTCCAGTGGATCTTCCTAGTATGTAAATTGTTGTCTTATATATAACCAAAGACACATTAAGTTAACCCAATACCTGTTCTATTGCTGGAAACAAAAAAGAGGACCAGAAGATCTCGGTTAGTTTAGTAGTTGTCTATAACGAAATTTTCCCGTGGATCAGTGGTGATAATCTAAAGTGCGTTCTTCTAAAAAAAATGTGTTCAGAACAATATTAAGAATGCAACGACATGATCTTTACTACAAAGCTAATCCATCGGAATTCGGTAAAAAGAAAATTGAAACCAAAATTTAATAAGTTTCTGATTATTTTTTATCCCTAGGTTTCTTAAAGAACAATAGGAAAAGGGAGCAGGGCACACGCATCCCCTGAATAAGCACAAGGGTAGAAAAAAATATACAAAGAAAAAAAGAGGTAATATCCCTGAATATGATATCTCATCTCTGCACAAATCAACATGTATAATTTTATCCCTAAGAATTGAGCAAAAATATTGGATCAATAATATTTTAACTTTCTCGAAGTTGTGCACTATGCGAAATATATGATCATATTGAGAAAATTAGAGCAAAACAACCTCAGTTATCTCCCATAAAGCGCTCATGACAAAGAAAGTGAAGAAGCATGTGAACTAAAAATGAAGAATACTCTAAAAAGAATATTATCACTCTATATTCAATCAAAATGCTTGTTCCCAGAGATTCAATCTTAAGAGCAGCGAATACGTGGAAAAGACTTCCATTATAGCCGGCAAAAAGATCCAAGTTTTGCCCTAAGCTCTTATACCTCAACCACCTCTCTAATTACAAAAGACAAATTGGGTAGGAAAATAAAGCCTTAATAGAATTTAATGGAAAAAAGAACAAGATTTGGGCAAATCATTGAGAGAGGAACAGACCTGAAAGTTGCAACACCAACTGAGAAGATGAAGAGAAATGGACAAAAATATTATCTGACAGTCCGAGGAAAACTTTTACAAGTATAATAAGGAAAGAAAAAAAGGTGTAACACAAAATATCTTTCTACACAAATTGAGAAACAGAGAATCGATATTTCTTGTTGTGCTTTGGAAGATTCAATGCATCTAGAATTGTGAGCTGTAGATTGAAATGGCAATTTTACCCTTGACCTAAAATTGCACTCTTCACGCAATAGGGAGTTTGATTTGCACTATGTTTGGATCATTCCTGTCCATCGTTTTATAATGTATTGTATTGTATCGTACTGTATTGTATTATATCATTTTATGGATACAATATTTGAATAGATTGTATCGTTTGCTGTTGTTAAATAACATTTTGTTGTTTGGTTTGACTGTATGGTATTGTACTGTAATTGATAAGTTCACTAAAATACCCCAGTTATTTTAAATAAAATTTATCAAGAACTACACATAAAGATAACTTGAGACAACCTCTTTCTACTAATTTATGATTAATTATGTAGCTTGAAAACAAGAGCAAAAACCTGGAAAAAAAGGTTAACTAATATTAGCAACAAAAAAAATTAATTATAACGATGGAAAGAGACAAAAGATTTAACAGAGACTTGGATAATAAGAACGGGTCAAACCAACTCTAGAAAAGATGGAAGAAGATAAAGTAGGTCAATAGGTTGTAAATTTGGAGTTAAAATAAAATAAAAAAATAGAATTATGAGAGTAAGGGCATAATTGGAAAAGAAAATAGGAAACGATCTCACCACACCAAATCGATTATTTCATAAAATGAGGCTTTTAGTTGTTCCGGAATAATGAATTTAACAATACGATACAACCAATTTTAAATAAACAATCAAAACAAATATTATTTTGGAATAGCAATACAATATATACAATACAGTACAATGGATAACAACCATCCAAACAAGCTGTCAGGTGAGTTAAAGTCAAATGTTGCTATTTTATTTCATATTTGCCTTCTCTTTAGTGTTGTCCGAGCATTTGGAGAATTTATCAAATGATATATCGGCCTATTTAAATTTTTCTACTTAGCTATCTTCGCCGTATCGTTTCTTCTGTTCTATCTTTAGTATTCATAATTAATTTTACGTTTGAGAAATAACTTTAAACTCTAAAACTTTTTTAGGATAACAAGTATTCTCAGTGATTCTTCGAAATTCATATGTCTTAAACAGTTCTTTCTCGATATTAGATGAGTATCTATCAAAACTAGGGCAACTGAAACACGCTCTTGAAGAAGATGTCATGGCCTATCTTTTATTCATCTTGGTAGTGCTTAAGAAGTCTAGCAGACCATTTACTTTTTAGTGCAAATAATTTTTATGTATCACTGAAAATATTGTGTAAACATCTTTCATCATTTTTTCTTTCTCATTCAGATATTAAAAGAGCACATAAATTGGGACGGAGGGTGGTCTCAATCAAGATATTTGGGAAGAAGGAAGATGAACAATTTTCCTTGCAATAGTTGGCTGGTCTTTTTATTTTATTTTATTTAAGATCAACTAGATTTCAACAGAGATAATCATGAGGAGCATCGTTTATAAGAAATTATTAGTTCCGTTTCAATTTATCGTGAATCTATTTTCTTTTTTGTCCGTGCCAAAAAGAATGACTCATTTCCTTATTTGGAAACAATTTACCTTTATGCAATGATTTATAGTCACACAAAATATATGTGTCTCATTTTACACCACAAGTTCAAAAATCTCCTCTCCTTTCTAAACTCCGTGCCCAGTCAAATAAGTTCACATAAATTGAAACGGAAGGAGTATTAAATTAGATATAACCAATAACATTTATGTACTTAATAAAATAATAAAAATATAACTACAAAGAACATTATGTATACTACAAGTTCAGTTTTTAACTCAAAATGTTTTAGAACTTGTATGCAGCTAATCTATATTATATTAAAAAGAGAGTAGTGAAGCATGTGGTTAAGCCAAGTGTTAAGCTAAAATGAAGTCACTTGGCAATTTTAAGACAATATTAAAAATTTGAATTATAAATGGAAACATATTTAATGAAAGTAGTAGTCCAAGACTTTCTATAGATATCTTTAATTAAATTTGTGTATAATTCAGTTATGGTAGGTATTCTTTTTTGAGCAAGAATCAATTAAATCTATATCTATATTATATTAAAAGGAGAGTAGTTTGCAATGTGGTTAAGCCAAGTGGCAAGCTAAAATGAAGTCACTTGGCAATTTTAAGACAACATAAAATATTTGGATTATAAATGGAAAAATATTTAATGAAAGTAGTAGTCTAAGATTTTCTATAGGTATCTTTAATTAAATTTGTGTATAATTCAAATATGGTAGGTATCCTTTTTTGAGCAAGAATCAATTAAAATTTCGTTGAAATAATAGTTCTTTATTTTGTACAAGTTTTGTATCTAACCTTATTTGTGAACAATATACATTATTATAGGTATCTTTAATTAAATTTTGTGTATAACTCAGTTATGGTAGGTATTCTTTTTTAAGAAAAAAATATTTAAATAGACATTTTGTATCTTACAAAATCGACAGTTCATATCCAACGATCCCTTACTATTGAAAAAATATTTGTTACAAATTTTACTTTAGAGCTAAAAATATTTTTTTTAGAAACATGTGATGTAATTAAATTTCTATATCCATATCTATCTATATCTATATTATATTAAAAGGAGAATAGTGAAGCACGTGGTTAAGCCAAATGGCAAGCTAAAAAAAAGTCACTTGACAATTTTAAGACAATGTTAAAAATTTGAATTATAAATGGAAACATGATTAATGGAAGTGGTAGTTTATAATTTAGTTAATATTCTTTTTTGTATAATTATGGTAGGGACGAAATAAATTATGGTAGGGACGAATTTTAACTAATTGATCTTATTTTGGTACAATATTCATTACTGTATGTATCTTTAATTAAAATTTTATGTATAATTCAGTTATGGTAGGTATCCTTTTTTGAGCAAGAATCAATTAAAATTTCGTTGAAAAACTTATACACTAATTTTAAGTTGAAATAATAATTCTTTATTTTGTACAAGTTTTGTATCTAACTGTCACGACCCATTTCCATAACAGGTCATGATCGCGCCCAACAACCTTGACGGGAAAGCCAAGTGCGGAAGATATTTCTAAGTTTAACAACATCACTATTTTTAAGAAGGGGAATAAGCATCCCAAAAGGGGTTTTCAGAAATCCGATACAGTAATCCATATAGGGACATAATATTAAAACCCAAAACTAGTCTACTAAAGTGTGTGCCAAGGCCTGGTGTCACAAGTACGGGCATCTAGTAGAATATATAAAACACCTCTATCCTACTGTTTGAAATAAAGAAAGACAGCAAAATACAAAAGAAGACTCCATCCGGCTGCTGAGCGGCGTAGGAAGGGAAGCAGCTCACCGTAGAAGTCTCTGCCGCAGCTCACTGGCGCATGCCCGATCGGTAACCTGATGAATCGGCCTCAGAACCTGTATATTTAAGTACAGAAGCGTAGCATGAGTACATAAACAATATGTACCCAGTGAGTATCCTGCCTAATCTCGAAGAGGTAGAGACGAGAGGTCGACTTGATACCCACTAGGTCAAGATAATATTACAATAAGGATGTACAATTTAGAGCATAAATAGTTCATTTATATGACAGTTATCATGGAAGTCATAATCATGCTCTTAATCATATTTTTCCTTTATCATTTTTTTTCCTCTTTTACAATAATTAGCAATAAATCATGAAAGGTCTAAGCTCGAGCATACATGTATGTGTATATATATATCATGCGCAACAATGCCGAGGTCGACGGCCCGCTCCAACAGAATATAAATTGTGCACTGCCGAGGGTCGAGCGGCCCGTACCATAGATGCATCTATTTCACCGAGGCGATCGGCCCGATCCACAAATATCAATTAAAACATCAAGAATGCACACAAAGGCATCATTTATACACAAAAATCCTTTTTCAACAATATTCGTATGATCACTTTTCGTTCTTCTCTGGTCTCTTAACATATCATAAAAGATCATTTTGATAATTCAAATAATGGATATCTCACATTAGGCATGATGTGGGTCCTAAACTACCCAAACATTTAATACCATAGGAGCTACGCACGGACTCTCGTCACCTAGTACGTACGTAGCCCCCGCATTTAATAGCAATTTATCATTTATTAGTCCTAAAGGGACAATTTCCCCTCACGAGGTTAGAAAGGAGACTCACCTCGCTCCGAAGCGCACTTCCAGCTATCAAGAACAAGCCCGAAACCTCAAAGCAAAGCCGAAAACGCACGAACTAGTTAAACAATATAGGGATTAGTCAATAAGGGCTTACAAGGTCAAGGTTGAATTCGAACTATTTAAGTGATTTTTCAACCTTTCCCATAAATTTCCTAAATTCCGACCCCGGGCCCACGTGCCCGGATCCTGAGATTTTTCGAAGAAAATTATTCTCCATAACCTAAGGATCACTATTATGTGATTTCTAGTTCATTACATAGCTAATTATGTGGTTAAATCTTAATTTCATGAAAACCCTAGGTCTAGCCCTAACCCCTTTGATTTTACTTAATTATTAGTGTTAAATCTATCTAATATTCATGTATTTAAACTAAGAATGAGTGGGGATTACTTACCTTGTGATGTTATATTGAAATCCCCCCTTTGGAATCACCAAAATCGCCAAAATGTATAATGAGAAATGAAGAAATTGGGGTTGGGTTCGTATTTAATGAACTCCACTGTCTCAACGATTTTCGCTTCAGCGGACGAATTTCTGCTTCTGCGGAATCCGCTCCTGGGGAAAAAGGGCCGCTTCTGCGGTCCTGGCCCAGGTTGGAAGTACCGCTTCTGCGATCCAGAAGCCGCCTATGCGGGACCACTTTTGCGGTCTAGAAATCGCTTCTGCGATTTTCCTTGAGCTGCCCCCACACCGCTTCTGCGATCAAACGACCGCTTCTGCGATCCAAGAGTTGCAGAAGCGGTTATGACAGAAGCAGCAAAGTTGGTTTTTCTCTAAGTTTCAACTTCGCTCGAACCTCGACCATTTGACGCTCGGGGCTCCCGAGCCCCGCCCGAACATACCGACAAGTCTGAAATTACGAGGCGGACCTAGTCGGACCCTCAAAACACCCAAAACAATGCTAAATCAAGGAGTCGAACCCCAAAACCAATTGAATCAACTTAATGAACTTCAAGTTCTTAATTTCCTTTCAACGGGTCAAAACGCCCTTAAACTATTCGGATTGACACCAATATTTACGGGTGGGTCTTAACTGATATTTCGGACTTGTACCAAGTTTCGGAACAGGAATTCGAACCCGATACCTAGGTTTTTAATGAATACTTAGATTCTTTAATTCTTTGAGACTTCGATTTAATAATTTTACATAAAAGTTTCGTACTCGGGCTAGGGACCTCGGATTCGATTCCAAGTATACGCCCAGGTCTCATATTTTTCCACAGACCTTCCGGGACCGTCAAATCACGAATCCGGGTTCGTTCTACAAGAAAGTTGACCGAAGTCAAATTTGGCCTTTTAAGAAAACCTTAAGGAAATAATTGGTTTTATTTTCACTCAAAACTCTTCTAACTTCCGAACTAATCGCCCCCGCAAGTAGTAGTTTAGCTAAGGAAGTCATGGAAAGTTTTCTTTTAGGGAACAGGGTTCTAAATAGTAAAATAACCAGTCGGGTCGTTACATTCTCCACCTCTTAAACAAACGTTCATCCTCGAACGGACATAGAAATGAAGTACCTGGACTGCTAAATAAGTGGGGATATCGGCTCCGCATGTCCTCCTCGGACTCCCAGGTCGCCTCCTTAACTGGTTGGCCCCTCCACTGGACTCTTACTGCAGAAATCCTCTTGGACCTCAACTGGCAGTCCTGTCTATCAACAATGGCAACTGGCTCCTCCTCATAGCCCAAGCTCTCATCCAACTGAATGGTACTGAAGTCCAACACATGCGAATAGTCGGTATGATACTTCCGAAGCATCGATACATGGAAAACTGGATGAACTCCTGATAAACTGGGAGGTAAAGCAAGCTCATATGCAATCTCTCCAACTCGCCTCAACACCTCAAAGGGGCCAATAAACCTTGGGCTTAGCTTGCCCTTCTTTCCAAACCCCATAATGCCCTTCATTGGCGAGACTTTCAAGAGAACCTTCTCTCCAATCGTGAATGATACATCACGTGCCTTCTGATCCGCGTAACTCTTTTGCCTGGACTGAGCTGTGCGGAGCCTTTCCTGAATCAACTTTACCTTATCCAAGGCATCCTGAACCAAATCTGTACCAAGCAACGTAGCCTCACCAGGCTCAAACCACCTGATAGGAGAACGACAATGCCGTCCATACAATGCCTCATACGAGGCCATCTCTATGCTGGACTGATAGCTATTATTGTATGCAAACTCCGCCAAGGGCAAGAACTAATCCCACTACCCTCCAAAGTCAATCACATATGCTCTAAGAATATCCTCTAAAATCTGAATTGTCCGCTCCGACTGCCCGTCGGTCTGAGGATGGAATGCCATGTTGAGCTCTACGCGAGTCCTCAAATCACTCTGAACAGCTCTCCAAAAATGGGAAGTGAACTGAGGGCCTCTGTCTGATATGATGGAAACCGGCACACCGTGCAACCTGACTATCTCCCGAATGTAAATCTGAGCATATCTCTCCGCTGTATAAGTAGTCGCCACTGGAATGAAATGGGGAGACTTGGTCAACCTATCCACAATAACCCACACTGAATCAACCCTCCGCAAAATCTGCGGCAACCCAACCACGAAGTCCATAGTGATGCGCTCCCACTTCCATTCCGGAGTGGGCATCCGCTGAAGTAGGCCACCTGGCCTCTGGTGCTCATACTTGACCTGCTGGCAATTCAAACATTTAGCTACATACTCAACAATGTCCTTCTTCATCCTCCGCCACCAGTAATGTTGTCTCAAGTCACGATACATCTTCGTGGCACCCAGATGAATGGAGTACCTCGAACTATGGTCCTCCTCTAGAATCCTCTCCCTCAAGCCATCAACATTAGGAACACATACACGGCCTTGAAGCTGTAACACACCATCCTCTCTAATAGAAATCTCCTTGGCACCTCTCTGAAGTACCGTCTCTCTGAGGACCTCCAAATGCGGATCATCGAACTGCCAGGCCTTAATCTGCCCTAATAACGAAGACTGAGCAACCACACATGCTAGAACTCGGTCGAGCTCCAAAATGTCCAATCTCACAAGTCTGTTAGCTAGGGATTGAATGTCCAAAGCTAATGGTCTCATCACAGCAGGAATGAATGCCAAGCTACCCATACTCTCCGCCTTCCTGCTCATGGCATCCGCGACCACATTCGCCTTACCCGGATGATAAAGGATGGTAATGTCATAATCCTTTAGTAACTCAAGCCACCTGCGCTGTCTCAAATTAAGACCCCTCTGCCTGAATAAGTGTTGTAAGCTGCGATGGTCTGTATAAACCTAACATGACACCCCATACAAATAATGCCTCCATATCTTAAGAGCATGAATAATCACCGCCAACTCTAGATCGTGCACAGGGTAATTTTTCTCATGGACCTTCAGCTGTCATGAAGCATACGCAATAACTCGCCCTTCCTGCATCAATACACATCCCAAGCCGACGCGAGAAGCGTCACAATATACAGTATACATCCCTGAATCGGAGGTCAATACAAGAACCGGTGCAGTAGTCAAAGCAGTCTTGAGCTTCTGAAAGCTCTCCTCGCACTCATTGGACCAACAAAATGGGGCACCCTTCTGGGTCAGTCTGGTCAAAGGTGATGCAATAGATGAAAAGCCCTGCACAAATCGTCGGTAGTAACCTGCTAAACCCAGGAAACTCCTGATCTCCGTCACTGAAGTAGGTTGTGGCCAACTCTGAACTGCCTCAATCTTCTTAGGATCCACCTTAATACCCTCTCCTGACACTATATGCCCCAAGAATGCCACCAACTCTAGCCAAAACTCACACTTGGAGAACTTAGCATATAGCTTCTGCTCTCGCAAGGTCTGAAGCACTACTCTCAAATGCTGCTCGTGCTCCCCCAAGCTACGCGAGTATATCAAGATGTCGTCAATGAAGACGATAACAAAGGAATCAATATAAGTCCTGAACACCCTATTCATCAAATCCATAAATGCCGCTGGGGCATTAGTCAAGCCAAATGACATCACCAGGAACTCGTAGTGGCCATATCTAGTCCTGAATGTAGTCTTCGGAACATCTGAATCTCGAATCTTCAGCTGATGATACCCTGATCTCAAGTCAATCTTAGAGAACACCCTGGCACCCTGTAGCTGGTCAAACAAATCATCAATGCGGGGCAATGGATACTTGTTCTTGATGGTGACTTTGTTCAACTGGCAGTAATCAATGCACATCCGCATAGTCCCATCCTTCTTCTTCACGAATAACACCGGTGCACCCCAAGGCGATACACTGGGCCTAACAAACCCCTTTACTAGCAACTCATCCAACTGCTCCTTCTGCTCCTTCAGCTCCTTAGGAGCCATCTGGTACGGTTGGATAGATATAGGGTGAGTGTCTGGAGCCAATTCAATACAGAAATCAATATCGCGATCCAAAGGCATGCCCGGAAGATCAGAAGGGAAAACATCGGCGAACTCTCAGACCACTGGCACTGAATCAATCGTCGGAGACTCTGCGGTGGTGTCTCGAACATAAGCTAAATAAGCCAAACACCCTTTCTCAACCATGCGCTGAGCCTTCAAGAAATAAATAACTCTGCTAGGCGTATCAGCTGTGGAACCCTTCCACTCTAATCTCGGCAATCCTGGCATAGCTAGCGAAATAGTCTTGGCATGACAATCAAGGATGGTGTGATATGGAGATAACCAATCCATGCCTAAAATGACCTCAAAATCAAGCATATCAAGCAACAGAAGGTCTGATCTAGTCTCATAACCATAGAAAGTAATCAAGTAGGACCGGTAGACCCGATCCACAACCACATAATCACCCATAGGAGTGGACACATGAATAGGAACACCCAAGAACTCAGGAGAAGTAACCAGAAAATGAGCAAACAGAGAGGACACATAGGATTAAGTAGATCCTGGATCAAATAATACCGAAGCGCCCCTACCGCTAACTGAAATAATACTTATGATAACGGCATCTGAGGCCAATGCATCTGGCCTGGCTGGGAGAGCATAGAATTTGGCTGGAGCGCCGGCTGCCTGGCCTCCGCCCGACTGAGAAGCATCTGGCTGACCTCTTCGTGTCTGCCTCCACCTCTAGGACGACCTCTACCGGTTTATCCTCCACTTCAAAGTGGATGGGTTACTGGTGCTGGAACCATGGGCTGTTGTCCCTGCTGTATAGCCTTGCCCCGAAGCCTGGGGCAGTACCTCCTCATGTGAACTGGGTCTTCGCACTCAAAACAATGTGGTGCGGCGACCTGCTGCCCAGATGGCTGACTCTGAAAACCAGAAGATCCATTAGAAGAAGCCTGAATAGCTGGTGGGCGATATGAACTCTCTGGCATAGCACCGAGATAAGAACCAGAAGAATTTGGAGGACCTGAATACCTACTGGAAGAACCCTGAACGGCTGGTTGGCGATAAGAACTCTTTGGCATGGAGCTGAAATAAGAGCGCGTTGGAGCACCCCGAGCAGGTGGTGGTGCTGAAACTGTGGGCCTACTAGGCTGACCCCTCCCGGAGTGACCTCTACCCCTAGCTGGGGCGCCTCTAAACTCTCCGGAAAATCTGGCCCTCTTCTCCTGCTGCATCTGCTCAAAACCCCTCTAACGATAACCCTCAATCCTACGAGCAATCTCAAGTGTAAACTGATAACTTGTGCCCATCTCCACCTCTCAAGCCATACTATTCCGAATAGTGGGATGTAATCTCGCAACAAATCTCTGTACCCTCTCTTCCTTTATGGGAAGTATCATAAGTGCATGGCAAGACAACTCAGAGAATCTCACCTCATAATCAGTCACTGACATCTGACCCTGCTGTAAATGCTCAAATTGAGGATGCAGCCCTTCTATCTCAGAGGGTGGAATGTACCGATCAAGAAATAACTGGGTGAATTGACCCCAAGTGAGGGGAGGAGAACTTGCTGGCCTACTAAGAGCATAGGACTGCCACCATCTACGGGCCCTGCCCTCCAACTGGAAAGTGGTGAAGTCAACTCCATCTGACTCAAGTATCCTTATGTTGTGCAGTCTATCCCTGCACCTGTCAATGAAATCCTGGGCATCCTCATGACGCTCACCCCCGAAGACTGGAGGGCGCAACCTGTTACATTTGTCCAATAGCTTCTGTGGATCGCCATTCACAGCTGGCCTGGGCTGGAGTGCCACTGCAACAACTGGCTGAACCCCATCTGCGGGTAGTGTACCCGAGGTCTGATAAACTGCGGCTGTATGACCTGGGCCTGGGCAGTAGGGGTCTGTGCTCCCCTTCATAACTGTGAAGTAGCTGGATCCGGAGGAAATAAACCAGCCTGAGTCATAGTGTCCATGAACCGAAGCATGCGGCCCATGACTTCCTGAAATCCCGGTGGTGTCAATTAAATCTGTCGGGGTAGGCTCAGCTGCAGGTACCTCACCATGCTCCTCAATAATGGGATCCCCCACCTAGTCTGCTAGTGGTATGACTGGAATGGCTCTGGGGCACCCTCATCCCCTACTATGGGCCGGTGCCCTCCCCCGACCTCGACCTCGGCCTCTAGCAACGGGGAGAGCAGCTCCTCCCAGGTCCGGAATGTCAGCGGTACGAGTTCTCACCATCTATGAGAGAATAGAAATGGAAATTTAGCACATCAACCATTGCACAATAGGAAGTGAATAAAGATTAGTCTTTCCTAATACCCTATAGCCTCCGGAAGATAAATACATACGTCTCCGTACCAATCTACAAGACTCTATTAGGTTTGCCCGTAACTTGTGAGACCTACGTGAACCTAGTGCTCTGATACCATGTTGTCA